>JAJTUV010003929.1:0-34823 GCA_021653895.1 Mastomys natalensis | reverse complement strand
CAGGCTGATGATAGTGTCTGTGTTTGCAACAGCTCTTTGAATCTGCTTTTCCTGTCAGGAGTGAAAAACCTTCACATTGCTTACCGTGGAAGAGGAAATGTTCTTTTTTCCCATCATTCCATCTTCTAGATTGTCCCATGAGTTAATTCATTGCTGTTATCATCTTCATCCCATATATTGGACAAATGAGGCAGAGACAAAACAAGCTGAAATCTGGTGAGCTTTCAAAACAGCATTTATTCTCAGACTTACTGTGTTACCTACATTTGGCTGCTATTACAAGTTAATAAACTGTCCAATGCATGACTTTGGTATGCACATGTTTTACTGATTACAATGCTAACTTGAATGGATATGGTTACTTTATCTGATTTCTTGTTTCATCATATAAAAACACAATATCTGAAATTATTGTCTGCATGTTAAATCCATGGGCCTCAAATTGGCATGCAGTTCACACACATGCTTCCTAATGAGTAAAAGAGTTTGAGAATGAAACTCTTTTTGTCACTTTCTCCTGAAATGAACTTACACTGGGAATCTATTTCTGTGAACTCTATTGCCATTCTTTTTGTTTCATGTTTTAAAATTTTTATTGGATATTTAATTTACATTTCAAATGTTATCCCTTTTCCCCATTCCCCCTCTCCTGCCCACCCAGAAACCCCCTATCCCATTGTCCCTCCTCCTGCTTCTCTGCAGATATGCCCTTACCTACCCCCTCCCACCTCCCCACCCTCAAATCCCCCCCCCACGGCATCCAACTTTCATGGGACCAAGGATCTCCTCTCTCACCTATGACCAACAGGGCCATGATCCCCTCTATATAGAGCTGGAGCCATTGATTCCTCCCTAAGTGCTCCCAGGCTGGTGGTTTAGACCCTGGGGGCTCTGGTTGGTTGGTATTATTGCTCTCCTCATGGGCTGCAAACCCTTTCAGCTCCTTCAGTCTCCACTCTAACCCCTCCATTGGGAACCCCTTGATCAGTTCAATGGTTAGCTGTCAGCATCTGCCTCTGGATATGTCAAACTCTGGCAGACTTCTAAGGACACACCTATATCAGGCTCCTGTCAGCATGCACTTCCTGACATCCACATCAGCATCTACCTTTGGTGATTGCACATGGGGTGGATACCCAGTGGAATGGTCTCCAGATGGCCCCTCCTTCAGTTTCTGTCCCACACTTTGTCTCCATATTTGCTCCCTTGAGTATTTTATTACTCCTTCTAAGAAGGACAGAAGCATCCCCACTTGGTCTTCCTTCTTCATGAGCTTCATGTGGTCTGTGAGTTGAACCTTGGGTATTTCAAGCTTCTGGGCTAATATCCAATAATCAGTGAGTGCATACCATGTGTGTTCTTTTGTGATTGGGTTACCTCACTCAGGGTGATATTTTCTAGTTCCATCCATTTACCTAAGAATTTCTCGAGAAATTCTATTGCCATTCTTAATGCTTTCTATATAATCTATTATCCTTAGAGGTGTACTCCTGGTGTATGAGTCAGTTTGAGAAATATAAGAGTCTCTCTCCATCCCAGAGTATGGCTTATAAGAAGCTTCATATCTTGTTCTACTCAATTTGATATTTGGAGACTGATAATATTATAAGACTCCATAGTCAGTTGAAGGATCAAACTACTATGTAAAAAGACTAAAACCATATACATAAGTGAATCCAGTTCTTGGCTCTTCAACAAAGTGTTATAACATTTCTTGACATCCAACCTTGCTAAAGACACCAGAACTCACAATGCCACATGTCAGGTGATCCAGAAGGACAGAGATAAATAATGAAGTCATTACCCTTTCTTAAATTACTTTTAGACTTCAATATATCATCTGATTTCCCTTTCCACATGGACTCTTTCCACATCATCTCTGGTTTGATTTATTACATTTTAGTTCACTAACAATCATAGTTGTTTCTATGTTAGGCAAATATCTGTATAGTAAAAAAATACTCATTTTGATCATTTTGGGTTTACATAAGATATAATGCCATAATGTAAAATATCAGGAACAAAAGATGAAAATTCTTCATTGCATTAATTTTTCAAAATTATTTATTGGAACATATTTTTCTGCATGTATGAAATTCACATGAAACAGAAGACCCTCATAATATCATGTTTCAAATCTGATTGTCTTTTTTCTATATTAATGATAATCAAAGAACCGTGTAATTAAGCCTTTCTATATATACAGAGTATTCCAGATCCAGATGTTCTGAAAATGTAAATAGGATATATTATTTTGGTATACTATGGATAAATATATATTTTTCACATAGATGTACTTATAATTCCACTCAAAAGCTAGATCACAGGTTTCTTTAACAACAGCTTTGAATAGAATTAGTGATTGACAGTGTTTGGTATAAACAACATTATTGGAGGAAGAGAATGAAAAGTAAAATCTAACATATATCCTTCAAAGCAAATAAGCATTCCAGCAAATGCTGTGTCCCTAGAAGGGGATGGCCAGGTGACATATGACTTCTGCTACCAACTCATTATTGAACTTTGTTATTAGCATTTTTTCTCTTTTTAAGCATGCTAGAAAAGGAACCTGTAGGTAAGGCTATGAACCCAAGAACACAGATCAGCTAGTGGAATGCTTATATAGTGTATAAACCCCTTAGTTTAATCCTCAGCACCCCATAAACTTGATATGACAGTGGATGTCTACAATCCTAGCCCTTGGAAGGTGGATGCAGAAGGATGAGTACTTCCAGTGTATTTTTAACTACATACTGTATTTGAAATCTTCCCGGGTTATACAGGTTCCTGTTGTTAATGTAGAAACTCATAACTGTTTAATGTTCTAATAAGCAACTGTGAGTTTAGACGTTGTTATGACACCTATATCAGCACTACCCTCTCGTGACAAAGGAACTATTTTAGAAGAGGGAGGGGAAAGAATGTGAGAACTTGAGAATGATGAGTATGTAAGAAAGTATGTAGATGTGATAGAAGTTATTGAGGCTCTACAGCCTCATTAATAGTAGTTGATTCTTGGAGATGGGTAATTAATATCATTTGAGGGTTGGCCCTGGTGGGTTGCCTATACCCTTGTGTATAACCCCATATCCATGAATTGAACTCATTTGCTATTAATAAAGAAATGACATGGAGTTTGGAGAGAGGTGTGTTGGGAAGGGATCTTGAGGTAAGTCGTAGAGAGAGAGTAGTAGGCAATTGTCGTCAAGGTACATTGTATATTTGGACTTTTCATGGACCTACAATAGTTGTCTGCCTTCAAGGCACACTGTTTCAATAGTGGCATGAATATTATTGGAGTAACCAACCACTTTCTGCTTGAATTTAGTGTCTATTCCCTGAGATGGAACCAATGACCAACACTGTTGAAGTGGTCAAGAGCGTGAATCTAGATAGGTCATGGACATATGAGAGAACTTACTTTTGTTAAATGTATACAACAATAAAATGACTCCTAATGACATAGTGCTATATTCATACATCAGTTCCCCACTCAACCCTCAACAGAGAAGCTCCTTCTTGTAATAGATGGGAATTTAACACAGAGACCCAAAAAACTGGGCGATGGCAGAGAATGGGAAACCTGAAACACTCAGTCTTAATGGGATGTCATCAAACCCCTTCTCTTAGGTCTCAGGACAACATGGAAGATGCAGAAATATTGTAATAGACAGAGATGGAGGATGATACCAAGAGAACAGGATTTTCTAGACACAAAAAGTTACTGATGCACATATGAACTTACTGAGACTATGAAAGTACACATAAGACATAAACAGGTTCAAGGAATAATTATAAAGCAAGCAAACAAAAATATATGCATTATGGAAGTTCTCCTTTATCAGGATATTTCTCAACAAATATTAAACTAATATTTTCTTAGTTTAATATCTTGAATGAATTCAGTTGAAATATTTTCTTGGCTACACTAAATTGCTCTGGAATTTTTTGTATTATGTTCATGTGGCAACACTATTGTTTTATTTTCACTTATGTTGCAAAGTTTAAGAAAATTATTTTTCAATTAGATGGTCATAGTGATAAATATACTGTGTTATGTTCTTTCCAGATGATTAGAAGTTTCCTATTTCTCAGACATTCCTTAATGTTGAAATGTCTGCTAGACACATCTTTTAAAACTAATCAGTTCCTACATAGTATCTATGCTTTTATGATTAGGATGCTATGTGTAGCACTGGAAATGCCATTAAACTACTTTAAATGCAGTCACCTAATGGAAGCCTTGGAAAATATTACAACAATTTCTCTGTATACGATCTTGACAGTGGATGGGGTAGCACTTGAGTTGAGTTCTTCCAGTCATATTTAAGGTTATCAACCATGGATCATTTTGTCAGGCAGGACAGCTTGAACAGATGCAAAGTAAAGTCCCCTTATTTGGCAATACATTGCTTAGTATATATGACATACGTTCTTTGTCCTAGAAATTTTTAAAATATATTTTAGAATAAAATGTATCTACCACAGAATGCCCAAATTCCATATAGTTCCTTTCAAGAAGGCATAAGTGGATTTAAACAGCCCAAAATATTGGGTGCTTTTGGAGAAGACACTAGAGAACATATTGATCTAATTAGCAAAATTGCTTGCTTTTTAGATGTTACTTCCCTTTTTGCTGTGAATATTGATATTATCGAGGGGAAACCCACTTTTCCTTTTATGCTGTGCCCTTGCCCTGTGTTTACTGCTTCAACACCCACAGTTGTGCAATAAGCCTTTTGAATTTAGTGCAGTCACTTAGTTCTTCGCTCCAGTTCACTTCCCTGGTACTACTGGAGATAGCACCCCACATGACTATTTAGTAAATTACCGCTCTGAGAGACTCAGTCCCTCCCTAGAGCATTAAACTTGAAAGACTTAATTCACTTTCAATGGGATAACAGAATGATTTGCACACTCTAGCCTTCAGGCAAGCTGAGAAGAGGCTAGCTAACGAAACTGATCATAAAGCACACAGGATAGTAAAGTTATTTGTGTGACTTTATGTGGTATTGAACAATACACTCAGAACAATTTGGATAATTTTACCTAAACAGAACATTCTCTAGTAGTTATCTAAGATGGTTTTAGTTCGGCTCCTTGTATGGGCCAGTGCTCAGCTCTGTTGATGAGCCATCTATGTAATGAGCTCTCCATTCTCCACACTTCTGTTTATCCGATGTAACTGCTCCCCAGGGACCACCACTGATTATTTTCCCGTCAAACAAGTCTGTTTCAGAATTTTCATATGTCCTAACACTTACCTTGTTTTCAAATCACCTCACCAGAAAATGAGCTTCCGGTATCAGTGATAAGTTATTTTAAGCATCCTCTAGTCCTTTCTCTAAGCCCGTGTCTTGTCTTCTTTTCAAGTCTAGCTTCTCTAGCCTCTAAGCAGTTTCTTTTGGTCTTCACTAAGATTTTACTCCATACAGTATTCACAGTAAATCAATTTAGACATAAAAAAAATCCAAAACAAAAGTAGTCTTACAGATATTTCTTCTGCATATAACATTCTTATCAAATAATTCTTAAATATTTGGTTTATGTTAACTACTCTTTTGAATCTACTATTGATTTCTGGCACCACTAAGTTAAGCCAGTCAACAGAGAAACATCACCATCATAGAAGATGTCAGGTGCTGTGTGCTTATATAAGCCCAATAGGGAGGTAGCTTGATCTATAAATGGCATTCCTCTCATTTGAATGTCATTAAGCTAAGATATATTCCCATTAATTTATCTTCTTAGCCATAAATTCTTGACTAGGTTAAGGAGATAAAATTAATAGAACCCTACATCATTAAATATGGTCTTACATCATCACTATATGAATGGAGAAACATCTAAAAAATATTGAAAAACAGAGTAAGTTACTTATTACTTATTTGGTGGTATACAGCCTGATTTTAGTGTAACAACAAAGAAAGTAGGTAGATTCATTTTATTTCTGCTGTGAAAGTTCCCAGCTATCACCACAGTTACAAAGTTTATCATTGTAGCATTAGACATTAGAGAAGGTATCAGGGGTCCTATATATAGGAGGCTATCCTGCAGATAAGATCTACTGAAATACTATGTGAGGAATGACTTCTCTGTAAACTCAGTGCCTGTTCCTCAAGGGAGCTGTCCTCTACTCTTGCTAATTTTAGGTGGATGACCTTGCTGGGTGGGAAAGAAGCTTTAAGGTTCAACCTGCTTTGAAGTACTGATTATAAAAATGTCTCAGGTCTCCACCTCATCATCTATTTAGTTAGATCCTTTCCAATGTGACTTTGCAGATATTCCTATCAAAAGATAAGGCATTATTACTTCACCCTGTCATGGGAAATGATTTAGCAGTAATTCTCACCAATAGAACCTAGTATGTGTGTTGAAGTACCAGCCAAGTATTTCATCTTAAGTGACCTTGAACATTTTGCGCATTGTCTTAAAACCCTGTCACTCGCACAGGATCAGATTCTGCTGGGCCATTCTTCCACAGCACATAGAGTTAGAGGCTCTTTGTCTTTATTTAAGTTTTTAAGGATAAATGTGTCATCTTCAAATTTTCATAATGGTAATATCAATTTTTTGTCTGATTAATACAGGGAAAGGATAAACTAAACATCAGCTACTGGTTAGATGCTGAGGAAAAATTTAAGGTATAGTATTCAAGTTTCCATTTCTCTCATGGATGTTTGCTGTTCTCATCTTTGATTCTGTTCTGATAATCTCAGCCAAACACATATGGAATATTATTGCCTGGTTCATAACTGGATTCTGACATCCAGAGGTGAATAATAACAAAATTCATATTTAAGAGCTCACAACTTGAGTTTGTTGTAAATGTTCAAATGTCTCCACTAATTACATATATAAAAATTACTGCTATGAGCATTCAATAGTAATGGGTGTGGTGGGATGAACAAACAGAGCTTCCTAATTGGCTGAGTCTGCTAAAGAGCCACTTTTGGTCTCCAGATGTGGAGCTAGTGAGTACAATTGTAAAAACAGCTATCTAGCCTCTGTTTTGAATGATTAAAAAAAACTATATGTAGATGATGGGATGGATTATATATTTATTAAATATTCATTTATTTTAATTAAAATTATTCAGTAAATAATAGTTTCATTTGGGGGAAGCATTTCAAAGAGGAAGTGATATCACTGATAAATTATAAGCCTCCTGATTCTTCAGGGAAGTGCTGTTGCTGAGAGGAAGCCTCTATATTGTATATAGTTCAAATCTTTGTCTTACATGTCTTGTCTTACACAATATTCATTAGCATATGACACTTGAACCCAAAAGTTTAATTATATACTGACATTTTTGGTGCAGTGCATTGCATTTCAGAAACAGTTTGGAGCATTATGTACATTTTATATAGTATATCTGTCAATCATGAGCAACATCTAACACATTTGATATTTCTGTATCTGTGAGGCATGCATTGTGTGGTATTAAGATTACTGAAAGTTTACAGTATTGAACATGCATCTAATATATATATTATATACACACATATATACATTTATAGTAATTAAAATATATAGGTGTCATGTTTGAACATGTAAAACTATTTACTGTCAATTAAGATATTTTGCATGATACCAAACCATAGCTGTAGAATCTAAGCTTAGTAAGAACCAAATAGTTTGTTTAAAAAAGAAAATCAGAAAATCTTGCAACCATTAATTACAATCTTAATTAGGTCACTGTGTCAACCACCTTCCCAGAAGTTTCTAGGCTTTCATTTACAAAATATTGCCTTTATTAAGTTATCAAATTATTTTACTAAACCCTCAGATTGACTCCCCCCATTCTCTTTTCAACAGCACCAATAATAACAAAACTTATCAAAGTCTCACATGATATGCTCCTAAATATTGTTGTTTCCCCGATTTCTCGTAGCACATCGTGACTTATACAGATTTCTGAGGAACCTTCTCCACTGTTTCTGAACCCCGTGCTCCTCATTAATTAAGATAGAATGAAACCTTCCTCTTCCATTTGGTAAGTAAGTGGGTTTAACACATTCTCATCTAGATGGGTGTGGTAGCAGACCTCTTCCATGCCAGACTCTGGAGGCAGAGGCTGGTGGATCTCTGTGCCACCCCTGCTACCTTTCTACCCAGAAGCTGTTGTTCACTAGCCTGAGGGGAGAAATGGGGCAGAGGCAGATACCATGGTTCGGACAGGACATCCTCGAGTATGGACAAATGACCCCCTGAGACAGCTGCCGTGAAGAAGAATTTCCTTTATTGTTCCTGGGATAGAGTGTATGATGGCTTTTTTAGGGGTATGGATAGAAAGGGCTGATTGGTCATGGCATCAAGTGAGCAGGGAGGGCTGATTGGTTATAGTACAGCACCTAATTATCATGAGAGCAGAAAGCCAGACTGGGACATGTATGCTGAGTTATGCAGCCTTGCAGAGAGCTTCTTTTAAGGTCAGTGTTTGGACAAGACCAGCCACCAGTGTACAGGGAAACTCCATGACAAAAACTGGCTGAGATAGAAAAGTCCTTTTGGGAGGGGAGTCACCATTTTAGACGGAGCTCAGAAAGCCATCTGGTCATGGGGAACTGCTACCTTAATAGCAGGGTTATCCCAACAGAACTCGTTTATGAGTTTGAGGTGAGCTTAGGGATACTTAGTTAAGACAGTACATCAAATCACACAAACAAAACAATAACACAACACATTTATTACAATGCCATTTGTTTTGTCCACACAGGATTTCTCTGTATAATTCTAGGTGTCCTGGAACTCCCTCTGTAAACCAGGATGGCCTCAAGTTAGAGATCTGCTGCCTCTACCTCCTGAGTGCTGATATTAAAGGTGTGTGCCACCATGGCTAACTACATGTCTTTCAACTGTGCATTGAATGGTTGCTATTCCCACTGTTTCAGCTTTAGTACTTAGAGATCCTTTTCCTGCCTGGGTGCTTCTGCTTGTTAGCTATTCCTTCCCTCGGCCTCACTTCATCTCTGGTATTTACTAACAGTGTCCTCATTCTCCTCAATGAGTTTCCTGTCATAATCTTGACACGCCAGGTCTCTGTTAGGAGGATTTTCCATTCACCTCCTGTGAGAGTTCCCTCCGACCACCGTCAGCACGAGCCTCAAGTGTGACCTGTTATAAAGACTTTCTTACTCCTCCAGGCAGATCTGTATCCTATTATTTAAGTACAAATTCCTTTCCTCATTTGTGTATAATCATATCAAAGTTATTTTGTCATTGAAAATTCCAAATATTAGATTGTGTCTATTTTTAAAACCATTCAGGTGTTTTTTTCTTTAATTTTACTGTTCCATTAAGTGCATAATGTTTGTTCAATGAATTCTTTGACATTAGTGAGTGGAGAATATTTCTATACTAGTATTTTAATTTGGATACTTATTTTTCTAGTTGTGCCCAGCATTTTCACATCTTATAAGAATCAACACACTCATAAAATTGCTTCAAAATTCTGAACTACTCTGTTTTCCAAGAGGTCAAACGAATAGATAATCAAGCAGGAAACCATGCTTCTACTGGAAATCACTTTATTTAAAGGTTACAAGTTCAAAGCCACACAATAGATGGATTTTCATTTTAAAGAGATGTCAGTAATTTGTGCTTATTTTGCAACTTTGAGATTTTTTCTCTATTTTTGAGAATTTTGTATGTATGTACCATGAAACAGAATCATATCTACTCCCTCGCCCCCTCCAACTTCACCCTATTGTTCCAAAATACACCTTCATATCCCTTTTTTATATTATAACTCAACAAGTCCAGTTAGTGAGACCCATATGTGCATGGGGTGCAGTCACCCAGTAGAGCCTGGGAAACCACCCAGATCCCCATACTCTCAAAAGAATGATTCTCCCTCCTATAGAAAACAACAATTTCCAGTAGCTCCTTAGTAAGGGGTAGGGCTCCTCTATATGGGATTTTTGGCTAACCTTATGTTCTTCAGGTCTTGTGCTGATAACCACAGCTTCTGAGTACTCATGGGTTTGATACCCAATGTCATGTTCAGAAGATTTTACCCACCATACTCCTTTCCATCCTCTGGGTCTTATTTTCTTTATGTTGTTCCACCAACTTCTTTATTTTAATTTAAAATGTAATTAGACCTTTCCCATCCTCCCAAAAAGCCCTCTCTTGTTCTCCCATCTTATTCCCTTTGAAGTTGATGGCCTCATTGATTAATATATGTATACATATATATATGTATACATATATATATTCATAAATATATAAATACAACCTACTGAGGGTGTTTAGTATGGCTTATTAATATATGACCACTTTATACTGGATAACTATGTAGGGCTCATTCCTGAGAAGACAGTCTTCTGCCTCTTAGAAGTCTTAGTTGCTTTTAGTTATTGCTCCAGAGCTTTCCTTCTGACTTGTCTTCTGAAATGTTGCCTGGACCATAGAGTAGTGGTTGTGTCATAGCAGTGGGTCTGAGCACTTGGTCTCATATGCTCAGCACTGTGACAAGTCATGCCTCGCTCCATTGACTGCTGCCCACTGTACAAGGAAGCTTCTCTGACCAGTGTTGCCAACACTCAATGTCTGTGGCTATAAACCTAAATATTTAGATAACAGCACATGACCATTTAGCAATATAACAGCAGCAGGTTCTACCCCAGGGCCTCTAATCTCTTAATCACAAGAACACCATCCCATAATTACAAATTACATCAATACAATAACAGTGTCAGACATAAAATTCTTTCCAGTAGAGCAGGTCTCAAATAAAATCAGAAAGTAAGAGTTTGCTATAGCAAGAGTTGCACTATTATTTTACTAGTAGGCACATTTGTAGGGTAGCATTCAAGACTGAGGCCTGGGTAAGACCATTGATTTCAACTTGAACATCACAAATCCTATTTATAGACAGAAAGCTACTGGAGGATGAAGCCAGACTCAGGAACTGAGAACAATCCTGGCAGCATTGACTAATTTATTAATATTCAGTGTCTTTAGTCACGTACTGACTGATATGAAAGTATTGGAAAAGCTTGGTTAAATTTCACTTGCATCCATATATAACATATGGAGCTATGGTTAAATTCAGTGTTTAACCTTTGTATTTATTTGATAGGTATATTTCTATCCCTAATAGAATCTTGTAAGGAAGTGCTTTAAGGTGCCACAAGACTTTGGATCCTCAAACAGCTTCAGATTCAAATTAACTTAGAGATTGATTTCCACTTCAAGCAGTGTTTCACCAAATGCAGAAATATAGATTGGACTACTTCTTTGAGAACGACTCTTCAAATTGATAGTCCTAACTTTCATCCTGGAGTGGCACTTCTGTCCCTGCTACTTATGCACAGATGGCTCTGGGACACCTAATTGAGTGGCAGATGCAAATATACACATCTCTAAGATAATTTCTTTTCCAGCTAGTGGCAAATAACAAAACCATCTCTTAAGCTGGCGACTTGTCTGCTGCCTTCACCGTGTGAAATGGGAAGAACTCCATGAAAGATTGCAGCTTTGCTTTGTATGTTCCAGAAAACAAAAGCAAAGCAAAACAAACAAATAAACAAACAAACAAACAAAAAACAAAAGCAAAGCCAAAATATATGAGAGAAGAGTTTTTAAAAATGAACATAGGTATTTATAACTTTGAATCATGCCTATGGCTTTCCTACATATAGACATTGTTTGCTTAGTTTTCATAAATAATTGCAGGTTAACATTGATCTAGCCAAAACATTATGCTAGGTCTAGTTTTTTTTATCATCCTATTTAGTATGGCACATATCTGTCAGCCTGCCTATCTATCTACTATCTATCTATCTATCTATCATCTATCTATCTATCTATGTATCTATCTATCTATCTATCTATCTATCTATCTATCTATCTATCTATCTATCTATCTATCTAATCTATCTATGTTGAATTTCCCTTAGCATTCATAGCTGCTATCATTGTTAGGACAATTGAAATCAGTTACAATAGAGCTTAGTTTCCTATATACCTTTTTGAAATTTGTCTTTTTCTTTTCTTTTTTGACTCTCCCTCCCTCCCTCCCTCCCTCCCTCCCTCCCTCCCTCCCTCCCTCCCTCCCTCCCTCCTCTCTCTCTCTCTCTCTCTCTCTCTCTCTCTCTCTCTCTGTATATGTGTAATCCTGTGTGCATGCACACATGCACCATATTCTCTGTATGTGTACCATGTTTCCAGTGCCAACAGAGGTCAGAAGAGGGCATCGGATCTTCTGGTGCTAAAGTTACATACATTTGTGATCTGTACACAGAGGGATACATGCTATCAATCTCTAATCCATCTCTACAGTCCCTATAATCACTTCTCTTGAGATGAAATTCACATAATAAAATCATTCAATGTGTACAACCCAAGGGCTGTAATGAAAAATGTAAGGAACGTAGAAGTAGGAATTCTCGCTACAAAAAGATAGCTGTATGATAGTATACATGTGAAGTATTTATAATTGAGCGTTTCTCCACACGGATATGCAAAAAAATGAGGATTATTAGAAAAACAAACAAAGAATACTATCTGCTTCCAAATAAATAAATAGATAAATATTTCAGCTTTGTTATAAATGTTTTTCACCTCCATATCTGGGCCTTTTTATTTAGAAGTCCTTTTTAAATGGGAGTAAGAGTGGGTAACAGTTTAAAAGAACGAAAAGTGGGAATTTAAGACATCAGTTCTTCATATTTTAAATCTAGTGTCTCCCTGCCTTTTGAGTTCAGAATGGAGCTGTTTGGCATGGATATTTCTTGTTGATATCTCTGGTACCAGAATACACTGCATGCTCATAAAGAAAGAGACTCTCTGCTATAGTAAACTGATTCGCAACCCGGTTAGACTGTGATTTCATTTCTTTGTCAAAAACCCAGTCACACATGAAGCATAGCAGTAGAAGGGGGTAGGAGGGTTAAAAACAGGGCTTTGTGAGGAAATGGGGTACAGAAGAGTGAAAGGGTGAAAAACAGATGTTTTTTTTGATGAACTTTACCTCCTATCAAACAAGAATCAATATTCTCCTCTGCTTTCTGCTTCATCCTCCACCAGGAGATGGGAAGAGGTAACACTAATGTTTCACCAAACCTGAATCTCATAGTTAGACATAAAACAGACTCTTTCATCTGAATTTATTCTTGAAGCAAACACTAGAGAAAATCTGACATTTAAAGTGTACACATTTCCAGAAATGTATACATTTTAAATGTCAAATTCCTCTAGTGTTTGCTTCAAGGACTTGGTATACAATGGTTGGAGGATACCTGGGAGGGGGCATCTTCTCAGAGGAGAAGGGGAGAGGGAATGGAAGGAGAGACTCTGTGGTGGGGTCATGAGGGAGCAGCATTTGGATATAGATAGATAGATAGATAGATAGATAGATAGATAGATAGATAGATGTGTACATTTCGGTTCTTCACAGATTCTGCATTCTGTGCTGGTTTATCTTTTAGAAAAACATTGTTTTATATTTGTTTTAGACTTAAGAGAAATGTTGGCAACAGTTTACACCTTTTTCAAGTTTTGTGTTACAAAACCATAATCCATGAAAACATGAACATGTTACAAAACCTGGTTCAATTATGAGACTGGGAAGTTAATTCTTTTTGCAAACTTTACCAGTACTTCGATGGCTATTCCTTTTCTTCCTTTATTGATATGTGTATGGGTATGCACATGCCTGTAGAAACAAGAGGACAATCTGGTATTCTTCAGGAATAGGATGCACCTCCTTTGTAACAGGGTTTCTCATTGGCCCAGGAACTCCTCAATTAGGTTATCCTGCTAGCCAGTGAGATTTAGAGATTCTTCTGCCTCTATCTCCCCAATGCTGGTATTAGAAGTGTGTACCACTCATACCTGGTCTCTTTACATGTTTTCTGAGGTTCAGAACTCATGTCTGTGCTTGCAAGGACTATGCTACTGACAATCACACCCCAAACCCAATGATGCCCCCTTTCTAGTTTCTTCAAACCTCAAGAAAATTCAGAATTGCATTACTATGTTCTTTTATCTTCAGTCTTTTTGACTGTTAACTGTACCCTAGTCTTTCTTCTGTGTTCTTTGTATTGACATTAACAAAAATAAACTTACAAGATATTTTGTAGAATTTCAGTTAATTTGAATTTGCCTGATGCCTTTTTGTGACTGTAATAAAGTGTTTGTATGGCTTTGGGTAAAAATAGAAAAAAAAGAAAAAAAGAAAAAAAAAAAGACTTCTGAGAAGTGCAAAAGTATCCCGTCAAAGAATCTGTGAGGCTATAAGGTCTTATTACTTGAAATACTAGGCATTTTTAGGTGGTTAAGATGTCATGTGCTGGATTTCTCAACTGTTAATACATTAACTTCAGTAATAAAGAAACACATCTTGGGATGATGCATGCTTTTCTACTGAGACCAGACTAGGCAGCCCAGTTAGGGGCATGAATTCCACAGATAGACTTTAGGGTTATTCCCTGCTCCAGTTGTTGGGTGACTCACATGAATACTGAGGTGCACATCTACTACAAATGTGCCAAGGGATTCTGTCCAGCCCATGCATGCTCTTTGGGTGATCATTCAGTCTCTGAGAGCTCCCAAGGGTCAGGCTCTGTTAGTCTTCCTGTGGAGTTCCTATCCACTTCAGGGCCCTCAATCATTTCCCCCGACATCCTCCCCCCCACCAAGAGTCTTCCATAAGAGTACCTAAGCTTTGTTCAATGTTAGGCTGCTAGGTCTCTGCATCTTTTTCAGTCTGATGCTGGGTGTAGCATCTCAGACTACAGTTATGCTAGACTCCTGTTTGCCACCATAACAGAGTATCATTAAAGGTGCCAGGGATTTGTGATTGCCCATGGGAGGGGTCTGAAGTTGGGCCAGTTATTGGTTGGCTGTTCCCTTAGTCTCTGTTCATTCTCTGTCCCTGCATTTCTTGTAGACAGGACAAATTTTGGTTTGAAACTTTTGTAGGTGGATTGGTATTCTTACCCCTCCACTGGGAGTCCTGCTTGGCTATATGAGATGGTCTTTTCAAGTTCTATATAGTCGCTGCTATGCATCTTAGCTAAAGTTACTAACATTGAGTCCTGGTATTATCCCCATCCCAGGTCTTTGGGGATTCCTCCTAAGATTACCCCCACCCAACCACCCAAGGCAGCTGCATATTTCCATTCATTCTCATGCCCTCTGGCCCTCTCTCCTGTCTCCCCTCCCATAACAAATCCTGACCACTCCCTTTCCCCCTCCCCATTCCCTCTTCCAACCAGTTCCCTCCCTCTATCTGCCTCCTATGACTATTTTCTTCCTCTTTTTAAGTGAGATTCAAGCATACTTCCTTGGGCCTTTCTTCTTGTTAGCTTCTTTGTGTCTGTAGAGTGTATCATAGGTATTCTGTACTTATGACTATTGGGTTTGGGTTATCTTACTTAGGATGATATTTTCTAGTTCCATCCATTTGGCTGCAAAATTCATGATGTCTATGTTTTTAAGAGCTGAGTAGTATTCTGTTGTTAAACAAACCACATTTTCTGTATCCATTCTTTGTTTGAGAGACATCTGGGTTGTTTCCAGTTTCTGGCCATTATAAATAAAGCTGCTATGACAAAGATGAGCAAGTGTCTTTGTGAGATGTTGGAGCATCTTTTGGTTATATGCCCAGGAGTGGTTAGGTGAGTCTTGAGATATAAATATTCCAGTTTTTTGAGAATACACCAAATTGATTTCCAGAGTGGTTGTACAAGTTTGAACTCCAACCAGCAATGGAGGCATTTTCCCTTCTTTTCTACATCCTTGCCAGAATGTGCTATCTTTTGAATTTTTGATCTTAGCCATTCTGATGGGTGTGATATGTGTTTCTTTAGGTATAGTTAACCTTATGTTGGAATTTTCCTTCTAGTATCCTCTGTAAGATTAGATTAATAGAAAGCTATTGTTTTTAATTTTTTTTATCATGGAATATCTTGGTTTCTTCATCCATGGTGATTGAAAGTTTGCTAAATGTGCCAGTCTGGGCTGATACCTGTAGTCTCTTAGGGTTTGTAAGATGTCTGTCCATAACCTTTGGGAATTTAGGGTCTTTATTGATAAGTGAGATGTAATTCTGATTGAACTGCCTTTATATGTTACTTGTCTTTTCCTTGAAACTTTTAATATTCTCTCTTTTCTTTATACATTTAATGCTTTGATTACTATTTTGCAGAAAGATTTTCTTTTCATGTCCAACCCATTTGATGTTCTGTAAGCTTCTCTGTGTTTATAGTCATCTCTTTCTTATGTTAGGGACGTTTTCTTCTATAATTTTGTTGGAGACATTTACTGGGCCTTTGGACTGGAAATCTTTTCCCTCTTCTATTCCTATTATTCTTAGGTTTGTTCCTATGGTAGTGTCCCAAACTTCCTGAACGCTTTGTGTTAGAAACTTTTTAGATTTGACATTTCTTTAAAGATGTATCAATTTCTTCTATTATATCTTTTGCACTTGAGATTCCCTCTTGCATCTCTTGTGTTCTGTTGGTAATCCTTGCATCTCTAGTTCCTGTTCTCTTTCCCAGGTTTTCTATCTCCAGATTGCCTCCACTTGTATTCTTTATTGCTTCTTTTCCATTTTCAGGTCTTGAACAGTTTTATTCATTTCTTTCACCTATTTCATCGTATTTGCCTTTATCTTTGAAGGAATTTGTTTCCTCTTTAAAGACCTCTACCTGTTTGATTGTATCTTTCTGTATTCAGTAAGTGATTTATTTATTTCCCCTTTAAATGTCTCTATCATCTTCAAAAGATGAGATTTAAGGCCACAGTCTTTTTCTTTGGGTGCATCAAGTATTCAGGGCTTGCTGTAGTAGAACAAGATTCTCATGGTACCATCTTACACTGGCTTTTGATGATTGCATTCTTGTGCTTGCCTTTAACCTTCTGGTTTTCTGTGGTGTTCGCTGGCCTCGTAAGTTCAGGGAGTAGCAGACCTCTGGGATTTGTCCCAGGTGACAAAAGGCCTCCTGGGAGGTATGATCTTGGGGGTAGTATGCAGATCTGAGATTGCAGGTAGGGGTGTGAACTGGAAGACGGAACACAGAAAGGATGGGGCAGATCTCCACTTCCATCTTATAAGAGCTGATTTTTTTTGACTCATTATGGAAGGCTTCATGTTTATTATTGTGTTCTTTCAACAAACTCCCATCTTTTAACAAGAGTAGTTTGTTAATGAGAGAAGCTTCTTTGTACTGTGGGCAGCAGTCCAGAGAGATCAACTCTACTGACTTAACTGCTCAGTGTGTGGAGAATAAGACACTGAGGGTTCACTCAGCCCTAAACAGGATACATATATTCCCCCTAAAAAAGGCTCTTGGAGCATGGCATAAGAGGAAAATATGTAAGCATTGAAGGATGGGGGTGGGAGAGGCATTGCTATGAATTGCTGTCTTCCACACATGATGTGGCTATCACATTCATGAACTAATTAGCTGTGGTTACCTGCAAAAGTCTCACACAAGATCAAGCCAGCCAAAATCCACTATAGATCTATGTATGTATGTATGTATGTATGTATGTATGTATGCATGTATCTCAGAGATAGATAGATAGATAGATAGATAGTAGATAGATAGATAGATAGATGATAGATATCATCAGGCCCTAGCACATACTGAGGAGTTACTGGCACTGGATAGCAGCTCAGTAGGGAGGATCATTATTTGTGAGGAGGTGCTACTGATAGATATCCCATACTCCAGGGGATTGCCCTACAGCCATGTGCATATATGTAATACTAACTAGACATCAAACAAACAAGAGTGCTTGTAGTTGGAGGGGCATGTTTCAGGGATATAGGGGAAGCTAAGGAAGTAATGAGATATAGATATGATTATATTTCATTATATATCTGTGTGAAATTATCAACATAAAATACATATTTAAAAAATAAAAAGAAATTCTATTTGTTCAAAAGATAAAAAGTAATGCCTTTACTATTTTATCACCATAACTAGTTTACACCTTTTATGTAGTTCCTGCCCTAAGCTTACCGTCACAAATTTCCACAAAGTGGCATATGTCCTGTCATTAAAGATAGGTAAATGTCAGTATCAGGGTATTGTATGTTCTCAGTACTAGGGTGTTGATTCTTGTCTAAGTGCTTTCAGGATGCAGAGTTCAAACTCTGGTGTGTCTACTAATCCTGATATGTACACATATCTGCCAGTCACCTATCTGTTAATCTATTTCATCACTTATCTTTGTATTTAAAATACCAGAAGTTCATACCAATATTCCTGATCCAGTTCAACAATGGAGTTCATTTCAATATTCCACCTACCTTATTTATAAATATATGAAAACTATAATATATAGAAATAAAGACAAATATGCATTTGTCCTGAGCAGTTGTTTGAATTTGCTCTACTATTTCATCTTTCTGTTAGGGATATGGAAGCAAGAGAGATATAGAATTCCAAACATATTTTTTTGGATTTTATCATGTGTAGTTTTAGGTATTGGACAGCCAAGTACAACTGTAAAGTGAAAAGCATTTGTCAGCCAAGTTTTCAAGAAAGACATTAGGATTTCAAATATAGTTTTGAGTGACATAAATGGTACTAGTTGATAACATTCAAGGAGGGAGTGCTGGTAGACATAAGGAAATAACTGTGGGCCAAACACTTGTTCACCCAACATTTAAAGACGAATGAAGAAAAGATTAGGAAACAAGTGTCTTAGCATTTTATTGTTATGAAGACACCACGACAAGAGAAACTCTCATAAAAGAAAACGTTTAATTGGGGCTGGCGATCAGTTCCAGATATTTAGTCCATCATCATCATGGCAGGAAGCATGATAGAACATAGACAGACATAGTGCTAAAGAGGCAGCTGTGAATTTTATATCCAAATCAGCCAGCAGGAAGAAGAAAGGGAGACACGATGCTCAAGACCTGGCTTGAGCATCCAAAACTTCAAAGTCCACCCCCAGTGATACACTTCCTCTAACAAGACCACACATACTCTCAAAACTCCACAACTTCTAATACTACCACTCCTTATGGGCCTATGGGGGCCATTTTTATTCAAACTACCACACGCAGAATGAGAAGAAATGAAACATTTTTGACGTTCAAGAGAGTTGAAAAAAAAAAAGCTGTTTTGTCAAATGTAACTGAGATGCCTACCAAACTGATTTCAAAAGTAAGACTGGATTTAGCAAATGCTGCTCATGGGACTAAAGTTACACACTGTTGATTCCAGAGTCTGTTTTGATCTGCTATTCTGAGGCCTTGCTTCTCCAAGAGGTAGAAAACCTTCACATTCCCTCTCTAGCCCATCTTCACTCATTTCTCTTGTTCCCAGTGTCTTTAAGAATATATAGGAAAGGAACCTACTATCATTTAGGATGGAATTCATCACTCACTGCTGACAAATGCCTGCTCTGTGAACCCTTTAAGCTAGGGGTCTACTCATGGAGATGTCTGCCAATCCAAAACTGTTCTCCATTAATGAACACGTTCTGTTTTTCTGGCTTTCTAGTTATTTGTTCCAGTATCTTTCTAATTATTTTCCCCATGTTGTATTTCTTCATTTTATTTTTAAGCTTGTGTGTGTGTGTGTGGTGTGCATGTGCACACACATGCTCATGTACATATGTGTATTCATATGTATGCACTTGCTCACACAAAATAAAAAAAAGAGAATTGGATCCCCTGCAACTAGAGTTACAGGTAGTTGTGGATCATCAGACTTGGGTCGGCTGAAAGAACAGCAAGGACTCTTAATCACCAAACCATCTCTTGAGCCTCTCCTCCCTTTTAAAATTAAGTAGGTTTCAGATGGAGGAGGACAGGAATATATTGATCATATTGTATTGCTGTATCCTTGTCCACTGGAAAGAAAGATATTAAAATGCATTGCTGATTTCTCTGGTTTCCTGCTAAAACGTAAGATTCCAAACATGACTTGAGACAGAGACAAAGTACTGCATATATTAGTAAAATAAAATGATACTTTAAGGAATTATCAGATAATTTTATGTTGTGCATTCAATTTTTACAATTTCTTCTCATCATTTGCAGAGATGTGATAGTCTCTCCAATATGTAGTTATACATTCCGTGTTTTATTTTTAAATTGTGTTTATTTACTCTATACTTATTCAAAGGTTATTTTTCTGTAATTTCATAAATTTGTAGTGGTGGGACTATACTAAAGAGGACTTGCTGTTCAGTCACAGGTATCAGAATTTGCTTCTAAGCAGCCAAGTTGGGCAGCTCACACCTAACTATAACTTCTATAACTTCATATTCAAGTGATCACACACTCTTACCCATATCAACAAATACAATACACAGACACAAACATACAGACACACATATAAATGCAATAAAAGTAAAATATTTTAAAAAGAAGTCCAGGTCTTTCTGAGTCTTGGGTATCCATGTTTGGTATCCAAGGCTTCTACAGACCCAGTTATCTGGTCTTTTTATTACACCTATCTAGAAATCATGGAATAGAGGAACATAGTTATCTTGATGGGTTTGCTAATTATTTCTCCTAAAGTATGTGTCTAGTAGTCCACTTAAGCGTTTAGAAGCATGTTGATCTCACCAATGACAGAGTCAACATTCAGTTACTTCATAAAAAGACAAACATCTCTTGCTTCCCACTTGCCACTGATTGAGCTATAGAATGAGTTACCTTATTAACGAATGTCTAGTGACTGCTGATTGGGATTCAGCTTGTCTGAGTTATTCTCAACACCCTGTTCTGATAGTTGACCTTTTTATACTAATATACCTTTTATTCAATATTCTATATTAAAGAAATAAAACAGATGTGGGGGGTGGGAAAGGACACACACCTGCTCTCCACACCACTACCAAGAAACCTTTTCTGAACTCTCAGTCTAGTAAGCTGTAGAAGGCTGGAAAATGGAATTACCTATGCTTACCACCAGTAACAGTATAATATTTCGATAAACTATTGATATGTCAATGGCTTTTCTTCTCCAAAGAGATTGTGAAGGGAAACTTTCAAAAGTGTGATAGGAATTTGACATGATAGGAACTGATAGGAATTCAACATTCACCATGTACACTATATTTTTCCCAGACAGAAATCCAGCACTGGATTAGAAACAAAAGTGTAATGAAAAACCCTGGATTTGTTTGTTTGATGTTGTTGTTGTTGAGCTTTTTTTTAACACGGGATATAATCTAGACTGTTTGATGCAGAAGCAGAAAGTGGATATTTGGACCTCAGATATTAGACTGTACTGGTGTTCTTTATTATGCTTCTGATAATGGGGATTGCACAGCTCTTATGAAATATCTTGCTGTCACACAGAGGGAGAACCCTGGCAGCAATTGCTATGGCAATTCATGAATTCTTCCTAAGAGTTATTTTATATACAAATTTACTCTTATTATGTATGTGCTGCCTGTTCTGTGTGTGTGGTGTGTGTGTGTGTGTGTGTGTGCATGTGTGTGTGTATGTATGTGTGTATACATGCACATGTGCACATATGCTGTATTATGAGTGTGGAGGTTGGACAACAAGTTTGTCAAACCTGTCCTTTCCTTACACCAGTCCAAGGGCTTTGAAGTGAATTCAGGTCACCTGTTTTGAGTGGCACAAACCATTACCCACATAGACATCTCACCAGCCCACAGGTTTCTTTAAAATGTTTAACTTGGAAAGAAATCCACATTCCTGGCTTACTAAGAAGCAGAGGAGCACATACAAGCTCTATTTCAAAGAACTGAATTTAAAATTAGGATCTACACTTAGCCATGAAGCTAGAAATGGGTAGGGCCAAGGCTGTTTGAGAATAATAACTATCAATTTTTCAAAAACAGTGCAGTTCTTAGTCTAATTAAAATAGGGAGTGGGTGTACTCAGATGCATGATTGAAAAAATTGGGAGAGTTGTTGGGTAGAAAATCATTATGAGTCTGCAGTGTTTTGTAGACTTTTTATTTCCTTCAGTCTGTGCAAATATACCTGTAATGTATGGTGTGTGTGTGTGGTGTTGTGTGTGTGTGTGTGTGTGTTTGTGTTTGTGTTGTGTTTGTGTGTCTATGAGGGTCATAGTGAACCTGAGTAGACCAGAGAATAGCCTTGAGTATTTTCCTTGCCTTCTATGTATTTGAGATAGGGTTTCCAGTTTGCCACTGTGTTTTGACAGCTTGCTGGCCTGTGAGATTCCACAGACTTAAATCTTTCTACCTCTTGCCTTGCCAAGGAGCACTTGGATGACAGACATGGGTGGCTTTGTCTGGGTTCTGGGCATGTTTACCTAATGCTCTCATGCCTATAGGATGATAGCTTTACCAGTAAGCCATCTTTCAGGATATGTAAATTTTAAGATGCCATGATTTCAGTGTATGGCTTGGAATAGTTATCTGCATGAAGTGAAGTTGAAAGAGAAAGGTAAGGTCAAACACAAAATCAGGTGTAATAGAGACACTTTTTTTCTTTTAAATTTAAGAATGGCTTTTGAGATTCATTAGTTATACAAGAACTACCCTTTCCTTCAACATCACAGAATCTGTGCAGCTATGTGGCTAGAAATACTGTTTTTAAAAACCCTCCCATTTATAATATGTCAAAATAATGCCCACATTATTTGTTTAATTTTTACTTTAAGAACTATGGCAATATAAAATGGTTGTCAACATTTTTACTTACAGATGAATTATCATGCCACAATAGTGAATCTGTTGAGGATTTGAAGAATAATATCACTATTTTTCATAAAAGAAAGGCATTTATCAAACTGTCATTGTGTCAGTGTTTTTCAAGTGACTGCTTAAGACTCTCTTCCCCATTCTGCACTGGGGAAGGGATACTTCGCTGAAGAAGTTAGCATTGCTATACTTGTCTTTGCAGGGTATTATTCCCTAATATCCTCACCAGCATGCTGAGCAGTAATGGGTGAATCCTCTCTATTTGTGATTCAAAGTTTAATCAAATTGTATGATATTAGCATTTATTCATATTTGGGTTTAGAGAACATTATTTTACTTCAACCATGATTTCAAATATCTATCTTATCTATCTATCTATCTATCTATCTATCTATCTATCTATCTATTACTACTATCTATCTATCTTCATCTTCTATTTATCATTTATAGCCTACTTGTCCATAATATGCTAATGTTATACAGTTGTACAAGTATATATAACATGTAAATACATTATTTAACATTATAAATTATATAGACATGTGACTTATATATAACTGATCCATTATAATATATTCATGTTTTAATATATTATTTAGGTTTTCGATATTAAATAAAAATTTTTCTTAGTATTTAAGAGAAAAACATAGTACAGGTGAGATAAAAATTTCTCATCTACTAGAAGATGATGGAGAAAAATTATGCCTTTCAAACCAGGCATTGAGTGAAAATAGGCAGCTTATTCAGAATGTCAGATGCATCCACAAGAAAGGAAAAGGGCTAGTGACCCCAGAAAGATTTTAAAGTGCTGATTCTATTTTATTTTTAAGTGTGTGTGTGTTGTGTGTGTGTGTGTGTGTGTGTGTGTGAATGTGAGTACTGCATATAAGTACAAGGCCCAATGAAAGCCAGATAGGGTGTCAGATCTTATGGATTTGGAGTTATAAGTGACAGATGTTTCATACGGATGTTTATAACCAAGCCTGCGTCCTTTTCGAGAGCAGTGTGTGCTCTTAACCTCTGAGCCATCTCCCAACCTTTGATAATATATTATAATGTGATATTCAAAGCTGAACAATAAAGGGGTAACCCCCTTGTGCTTTTATGTAATTTCTGTTGAACTTTTCAATTTATCGTCATCTATGATTTATTGTGAAGCAGAAGCAGTCATCATTCTGAAACATACCCATGCCTTTAGTGCACGGTCTTCAACCGTAACAGCACTATAGACTTGGATTCCCATTCTTGTTCTTGAATAGAAAGGGAATTTAAAGGGAAATTTGTTCTTGAACCTTTTAAAGGAAGGGTCCTGAAAAGAAATGCATCCCGTTTCGTACAACACTCAACTGGCTTCCATTAGATGGAGGCTGAGAACAAAGTCTATCGTCTATACTTTCTCAAGACCGAAACAAATTCTTATGAATACAAAGCAAGATCCATGTGTTCAGATGCAATAAAGCACATATGAAGTGGAGGCATACAGATATCATTTATAGTATGTACAGTGTAGAGGAGTAGAATGGCAAAGAGAGTGATTGCCAATAGCATGTCCCACTGCACTGTATTTCTAATACACTTGCTTCCTTAGTTGAGAATCAAGTTGACTTCGTTCAATTAAGGAACGTCCATCAGTGTTCTGATATGGTACTCTGTCCTCTGAATAATCTGACCTAGAGCTCAGAAGAGATATCTTGCAATTCACCTGACAAAATATGACAAAAAAGCTTGCAAATAGGATTTAATTTTGCTCATCCTCTATTGGATAGTACTCAAGACATTCCCGCTATCAAAAGCCAGGTAAAGTGGCAGATGAGATCATTCCTTAATGACATTCTCATCTATTTATATGCCATGTTTAATAGATTACAGGGATAGACATTCATATTTCCCTTCTAATTTATTTGTTTCTCATTTATTTTATATTCATAGATGTATATTGATGTTTTCGGGCTTAAAATAAAATATACTAGGAAAGTGCTGGGTTTTGAAAAAGTTGAATAAATGTTCCCAATGGAGGGAAGACAATTAAGTACATAGATAGTATTATACAATGCCATTTGTTTTCTGGGAGTAGTTAGGGAGAAGGGTGAATGGAATAAATCAGACCATAGCAATCAGGACACATTTAAGCCATCGATGGAGTCTGGGTCATGCTTCAATGGCAGAATCAGAGTCCGAGAACAAATGCTCACATTTCTCTTAGTTAAGTAGGTTCATATGCAGTTAACAATATGGATACTGAATTTACTATGATATTTGTTTCTTACTGGAAAACACAAGCACATGCAGCTTTTCAGGATATTTGTTGTGATGGTTGATTATGGTTGTTAATTGATTGAATTGAGACATAACTAAGAGACGTTCTGGGCACACCAGTATGGGGTTTCTTGATTAGGTTATTTGAAGTGGGAACAGTTTCCCTAAATGTGGGTGGTACCTTCTGATGGATGCCAGGAAAGAAAAATGAAGGTCCAAAGTATAAAACAACACTTTTTCCCCTTTGGCTACTTGCCTTCCTGTCTCA
Organism: Mastomys natalensis; assembly: GCA_021653895.1. Taxonomy (NCBI): domain Eukaryota; kingdom Metazoa; phylum Chordata; class Mammalia; order Rodentia; family Muridae; genus Mastomys; species Mastomys natalensis. The sequence continues at coordinate 9,671 of JAJTUV010003929.1, read as the reverse complement.
CTGTTGAGTGATATACCCTGTTCCTACCATCTGTTACCATCTGTTGCTGCATTGATTTACTTATATCAGATCGCAGATTCTTCATGCTCTTAATGTGGATTGAGAACTAGCAGTTCTCTGGGTCTCCACCAGCCCTTCATCACTCGGTTAGGGGAAAATGAAGGATCCAGCCTTGTGGCCTGAGCAGCTAGTATGCTCTCTACCACTAGAGTCTGCCATTGAGCATGACCCAAGCTGAACCATGTAAGCCAAACTTCTAAATCCCCTTTATATGTATTGTGTGTGTTGTGTGTTCATTTAATCAGTTCTCTTTCTGTAGGGAGCTATGAATAATTGTCTGTTGTTTATTTGTTTTAATAATGTAATGAGCATCATGTTGGGAAGAAAATGTAGTGTCTGTTCATTATCAGACATTTTTGTCTTGGTATCAGACCATTTGAGTTCCCATCCAGATGGTATCTCAGTCGATAGGTAACCTTGAAAACTCGACTTCACGGTGTCTTGGCTCTTGAATTTATAAAGTGAGTATAAGAATCCTTTAGCATAGCCTGATCAAGGAGTGACAAATGAATACATTGCTTGCCATGCTGGAAAAAAAAAATGTTTGCTTTTAGTTCGATCCAATAGTCTTTCAAATAGCAAGAGGTCCCTGCAACATCAAGTTCTTATACCATTAACTGCAAAAGTTCATCTTAGTTTACATGGGTCTTCAAGAAATTATTGTATGTTTATCGCAATGGAAGGTTACTAACCAAAAGGCAGCTTCTACTTTCCTACCATCTCCTATCAATATGCTAAAATAACACTGGGTTACATAGGATTGATAATTTCTTAGGAACTTTTCAAAAATAACAAAAAAGCTATACTCTAATTAAAACAGACAATCAGGATGAATTAGAGTATGGAGGATAGGCTACTCCTTTAAGTTTGGCTGGTATAAAAGGTTATTTGATTCTCTTACTTTGAAAGCTTTTACCTGATGCTTCATTGGCTAAGAATTAATCTTTTCTCATAAAGAGGATATTGATCATAATATGTTTCACTTTGTAGGAAAACAATAGGACAAAAGCAACGGTGGGCTACATCATGGAAGCAATTCGTTTGATTGCTTTGGCCACCAAAATGAATGTGGAATGACTACAGACATCCCTTTGTAAAGCTGGTCCATGTAAGCTTAATCACTAAAAGTAAGACAGTGATCAAAGAAAGTGAAAAAAAAAAAAAAAAAAGAAAAACCAACCAAACAAAAAGCAGCTGAGATGAGTTTTTCCAGAGCCCAGAAGTAGGTGAAGTTGATTGATAACTAGTAGTCCTCTTTGTGTAAGACTCCATCAATATAATTAAATTAAGAGTGAGGTGTCGGCTTGGACGTTCTCATCACTCCTTAGAATCACAAGGGACCAGTTAACAAAGATGCTTCCTTGCACAGAGAAATTTCCAGGGAATTGAAGCAAATAAGACCAGAATTATGAAACTCCCAGTTTTGTCTTTATTACATCTCATCACTTCTCTGATCTAATGCAAGACAGTAACAGTAGCAAAGTCACATTCTGTAAGAGAAATTTCCGGTTGGTTCATCATACTTGAACATAATCAAAGGAACTTTAAAGTTGGTTAAATTTTCCCTATTCATTAAAATACTGGCAATTTCTACTATATTCTAGAAAGTGCTGTGGGTAGAGAGAAAGGCAGCAATATTTAGAAAGAAATTTGATTAAATGTTTAAGATATATGTATCTATGGTTGGGAATCTTAAATGTCTACATGGACTAAATAAGTTCATTATATGAAATAGAGAAAATGTGAGAGAAAATGTGTATATTCTCTTGAAGGCATCTAGATCTGACAGGTTCCTAAAGACTCATTACTTAAGGTTTGGTTCAGAGTGTAGCTGTGTCCAGGAGTGCGGCTTTGGGCTGCAATTGGATCACACACAATCTAACATCATCAATGAATTCAACCATTGTGCTTTAATACTTTATTGGGAATTGTTGTACTATTTAGAAAGTGGGGCCTAATTGGATGAGGATAATCACAAGGGACCTAGCTTCAAAAAAGTATATTTTGTCTGTGGTTTCAAAGGGATATTTTGTCTATGGCTTCCTCTTTGCTCTGGTTCCACAATACCTAGCAGCTAGGAGGTGAGCAACTCTGCCACAACATTTTTCATCTCCTTCCCTATAACTTGACATTCTGCCTCCTCTTGAGATGTATAGCAATGGCAGCCAGCTTTGGCTGAATTTCAGAAGGCAAAGGGCCAAATCACCTTTTCTATGTCTAGTTTATTTATCCTCATGCAAAAATGAATAGCACAGTTTACTACCATATTTGTGTTAATTAATTGTAGGATGAACTATTTTAAAGCACTGTGATTTTCGAATGTCCCAAGAAGCTTAAGGGTGGTCTGTTGGAGGGAATGTTCTGTTTTAATGCCAACAGCCTGGGTATATTCCAAGTCAAGCAAGTTATCTTGAGAACATCACAAGCATGAAATAACCGTTGTTTTATTATACATGTGAACTGAATATATATCAAAGTAATCCATTTAATTTTTTACTTCACAGTATAAAAGGAATTGTATAACTGTGTCCTTAAGATTTCAACTATGAGAAAAACTTGAGAGCTTTGAAGAGTCAAATACAAGAAAACTATTAATGTTTAATTCTCAATGATAGACAAGAAATCATTGGGTAACTTAAGAGGAAATCTTAGACTAGTAATGGACACTGACTTTGCCCTCAACTTCATATTAAGATATTGAAGCTCTGAGAAATGGAAGCTACCTAGGAACTGTGCTCAATTGTAAAGAAACTGTCCTTAAGAACCTGCCTTCTACCTCGAGGTCATGCCAAAGTCTTCCATCTTTGCTCATCTGGACCAGGGCAACTTGAAAGGACCATTCAGACTTTCACAACAGGTCAATAAAATTTCATCCAGCTATAGTTAAATACTCTGCAAATCCTCTTTCATTCCTGTCCCAGATATTGATATAAGGGCCACTGTTCAACTAACCTATATCTATGTCTTCATCATAGGATATCTATCATTTTATAAATCTATATTAAAAGACAAGGCAGACCATCTTTTCAAGCAGAACTCCCTCAAATTAATGCACATTGCCCTAGAGGTTCTTAGCTTGCCAATTTTGCACTTTGGGTCTTAGTTAGGGTTTTCATTGCTGTAAGCAGAAACATAACCAAGGCATTTTAAAGGTCACTTAATTGAGGCTGGCTTACAGGTTCAGAGGTTCAGTCCTTTATCATCAAGACAAGAACATGGCAGCATCTAGGCAGCCATGGTGTTGGAGGATCTGAAGATTTTATATCTTGTTCCAAAGGCAAACAGAATGACACTTTGTCCATCCCACCCCCCACACAGAGACACTTCCTTCAAAAAGGTCACACCTACTCCAACAAGGCCATATCCTCTAAGTGCCATCTCCCTGGGCTAAGAATATTCAAATCACATTTGGGAAGCAAAATATCTAATATTGGTGAAAATAAAAATTTTACTTTAGGAGGTATTTACAGTCTGGTTTTGTGTGTCAACTTGACTCAAGCTGGAGTTATCACAGAGAAAGGATCATCCATTGAAGAAAACTCTCTTCCATGATATCAAACTATAAGACATTTTCTCAGTTAGTGATCAAGTGAAGAACCAGCCCATTGTGAGTGGTGCCATCCTGGGACAATAGTCCTGGGTTCTATGAGAAGGCCTGCTGAGCAAATCAGGAGAAGCAATCTAGTTAGCACTCCTCTGTGGCCTCTTTATCTGCTCCTGACTTTAGGTTCCTGCCTGTGTAGTTCCAGTACTGCTTCCTTTGGTGATGAACAGCAATGTGAAAGTGTAAGCTTAATAAATCCTTTTTTCCCAACTTGCTTCTTAGCCATGGTATTTCAGTGTAGCAAGACAGGTATTATATTCTAAATTATTTTAAGAACTTAATTGGCTATCCCTTTGATTATAACTCTATATATTTCTACAACAATATATTCATCCTCTTTGTAAATTTATGTCTGTGGCTCTTCATTATACAAGCCCAAAGGAATTATTCAGGGAAATAACTCTTTATCTCTCTCTGGTCTATCTACACTTAATTCCTAGAAAAATTGAAAACTTATAGGATGGCCCAAGGTTTCTTAAAATAATAGTGCAATGCTATAGAAAATAACTGATCTTGTAGAGACCATTTCTGGTAGATAGCCATGCCCCACAGTTGTAACCCAGAATTGCTCCTTACTAAAGGAAATAAGGGGAAAATGGAGCAGAGACTGAAGGCAAGGCCATCCAGAGACTGCCCTACATAGAGATCCATACCATTGCCAACACCAAACCTCAGCACTATTGCTGATGCCAAGAACTGCTTGCTGCCAGGAGCTGTCTCCTGAGAGGCTCTGCCAGCACCTGACCAACACAGATGTATGTACTCACAGACAACCATGAAACTGAGCCCGAGGACTCTAATGGAAGAATTAGGGAAGGACTGAAGGAACTGAAGGGGATTGCGCCCCATAGGAAGAACAACAATATCAACTAACCGGACCACCCAGAGCTCCCAGAGAAAAAACCACAAATCAAAGAATACAGATGGAGGAACCCATGGCTCCAGCTACATATGTAGCAGAGGATTGCCTTCTCTGGCATCAGTGGGAAAAGAGGCCCTTGGTCCTGTGGAGGTTTAATACCCCAGAGAAAGGGGATGCTACAGTGGTGAGATAGGAATGGGTGGGTGGAAGGGGAGTACCCTTCATAGAAGCAAATGGGACGGGGGATGGGATGGGAGGTTTGCGGAGGAGAAACTAGAAAGGGGAACAACATTTGAAATGTAAACAAATAAAATGATCAATAAAAATTAAAAAAAAAAAGAAAAGAAAAGAACTGGACTTAATCAAATTGTAATTTGCATATGTGAAAGTGTGTTTATTTGTAACAATAATAATTATAAGAGGTTATAAACTCAAGAGATGATGAACATAAGAGGAATCAGGGGGACAGTGGGGATATGGAAATATATAAATGCAGTATACTCAGGTATGAAAATTTGAGCAGAAAAATATACAGGCAAAATATTTGTATTGTTTCCTACATCATTTATTATTAGCTTATATTTCCTCTTGAGCTGCATCCAAACTGTGGCAACTTTCTTAAGGTTGCCTTAATATGAAGTGTGGAAGAATATCTGATCTTTCCTTGGATGTCTTGCATCTATCTGCACAGCCTTTCTCATGCACTGAGATGCTCTACGTACAGGGCCATGTTTAACTCCCATCATGGTTGCTTATGCTAGGTACTTTCCCATCCTCGATTACAATGAGAGTATGGACATTTGACCCAAAACACTAATTAAATTTACTCACTCAATCTTTGATTAAGCAGTAACTTTGGAGCCTATTCAATATATAGGCCATGTGACCTAAATGTTAGTTTTCCCTGGGGATCAATGACTTTGATGCTACCACCCCTCATTGCTGGTAACTTAGAAGCATAAGTGGCTGCATTTGGTGCTGAGAAGCAGTGGTAGCGCTATCTTTCCTGGTTGTATATTCTCTCAGCCTATCTTTTCAGGTCTCAGAGGAATTTTATAAGCTTAAAAAAAACTATTTTAAAGAGAATATATTTCTGCCTTCACTGCTCAGAGAAAGCTGCTGGGTAGGTCATCTAGTCTTTCTAGATTTAAAGTTCAGTGAACATTTAGGTAATATAGGATTGGACTCTGAGTTTCATAGTAAAGTTTCAAAATCATTCATTTCCATTGTGAAGTATTAAGAGAGGAGAAAGTCAATCTGGTTATATTTGGTAGTGAGGGCACTCAGAGGTTGTTATGGTTCAGAACACTATTGTCAGGCACAGTCTCAGTGGACACCCACTAGTAGCTTTATAACCAGAAGAAGAGAAACCAGAGCACCTGATTTCCTCTACCACCTAATAATTTTGTCACTGAGAAAAATATTAATAGCCATTGCTCCTAGACCTGGGATTGGTGGCATGACCTCAAACAAGGCTCTTTCTGTATAAATGGCCCAGTCTGATATTCTATTATTAGTAACAGAAATTACACAGAGAAAGCACCTGTTTTCAGCTATTTCCTTAGAAAATGTATTTCCCTTTCATAGGCATAATTATACTGATGGTATAGTTTATTTTTTCTGCTTTTGTTCATCAGATTTCTCACTATTTGTGAAACCATGGTTACCATAAACCATCAACTTGACAGGATATATTAATTACCCATGACACTGACCAATAAAGAAGCTATCTTAGGTTAATTGAGGAGGAAATACCCATCCTAAAGTAAAGTGGCTCCATTTCCTAGTCTTTGGTCCCAGGCTGCATAAAGGGAAAAAGGTAACTGAATACAAATAGCCATTTATTCTCATTTGCTGACTATGATCCACTTTTCCCAATTGTCCCACACCCCTGGCCACCATAACATCATCACTGTGAAGATCTGTACTGTCAGAAAATAAACCAAAACAATTCTTTTCTTTCAGTCCCTTCTCTGTTTGCTATGATAAAATATCATGACAAAAGCAACTGAAAAGAGAAAGCATTCATTTTAGCCTGTAATTCGAGGCCATACTCCATTATGGAAGGGGAGTTGAGGCATTAGGTGCTTGATACAACTGGTCATATTATGCCCAGAATCAGAAACACAGAACAATGACTAAATTCAATTTAGCAGTCAGTTTATGTTATCTATTCTTTTACAGCCTAAGATCCTCTGCTTAGGGAAGGTGCTTCCCATAGAGGCACTGTAGAACAATTTTAATCAGGCAGCATAACTGTTCTGGCAAGGGATCACATTCTGGGTCTTTGTGATCAGGCTAGGATACAGACACACCTTGGATTATAGTATGATCTGGCTAGAATACAGAAATGCACCTAGTACATTGAAACAATGAGACAATGAAAGAAAGGTTAGTTTATAGAAGGAAGCAGCCATGTTTAAAAGTGAAGTCTAATTGAGGGACATTACAAAGTGATGAATCAGAGTTAGATTTGACAGAATGAGTCAGAGATAGTATATGCCCAACTCTCTTGAGAACAGCACAGAAAAGAGAGTCTATTAAGAGAGTAGTGCAGATTTTATATATATATATATATATATATATATATATATATATATATATATATATATAAAATACACACACACATATATATATAAAATACATATATATATACAGAGAGAGAGAGAGAGAGAGAGAAGAGAGGAGAAGAGAGAGAGAGAGAGAGAGGAGATTGATTGACCAGGACACAATTTCACAGAGAAAAATCACCGGTGAAGACAGATGAGTCAGAATATAAGTAGGAGCCAAAAGATTATAAGCTAGCTTGAATCAGTCAGCTTGTAGAAGAGTTTTGAGCTAGAATAGCTGAGTTGAACCAACCATTGAGAGTTCAGAAAAAAACTAGGGTAATCTTATTTAGCAGTAATCCTCTTTCTGAGACAACAATTACATCTGGGAAATAAATGTTTCTTTTATAAAGCACCATGCCTTAATTTATATAATCAAGATGATTCTAGATTTTGTTCAGTTGATAATTAATACTTTACCTGGTTCATCTTTACATTTCTTTTGTTGGATTATTTTATCACAACAAAACAAAAAATTAACTAAGATATGGACATAATATTGTCCCTGTGACATCTTTAGTTGAAAGAAAGATCTTAAATTAATTTTCATGAGATTAATATTTGTGGGGTGAGTTAATAAATGAATTCATATTTGGATTACTGAATATTTTAGAAGAAAAAGCATACCAAAAATGGTGAAATTAAATTGAATATTTGTATAAACCCAAAACTGAATGGTGAGAGGCTCTGCCAGGACCTGACCCAATACAGATGCAGATACAGCCAACTATTGGATTGAGCCCAGGACACCAATGGAACAGTTATTGAAGCTGAAAGAGCTGAAGGAGATCGTAACCCCATAGGATGACAACAAAATCAACTCACTGAATGCCCCAGAGCTCCCAGGTTCTAAATCACCAGCCAAAGAGTATACTTGGACTTGTCTGTGGCTCCAGCCACATATGTACCAGAGATTGCTTTATCTGGCATCAATAGGAGGGGAGGCCTTGGACCTGTGGAGGCTTGATGCCTCAGCATAGGGGGATGCTAGATAAGTGAGGTGGAAGTGGGTGGGTGGGCAGAGGAACACTCTTTTAGAGACAAAAAAGAGGGGATGGGAGGGGGATTTGTGGAGGTGGGGTGAGAAGACCTGGAAGAGGGACAACATTTGAAAAATAAATAATAACCAATAAAAATAAAAGCAGAAAATAATATGGTAATATGCAAAAGGCCTTGTCAAAAGTGCCATGGTCACTGATGATCTGGGTGCTACTGTGCCTCTGCTCCAGTCGGTATCTTCTGACCTAGAACTAACAACTTATTCCAGTTCTGACTGGAGAGGAGAAGCATACTACCTACCTTCTGCATGGCATAGTATTCCACTTATAAAAAAAGAAGCTCAATAGATTTATAGTAAAATACCTGTAATTGGTTATGGACAGGTTATATTTTATCCCATGCATGAGGTGCAAGTATGAAGGTCAATGGCAAAAGCATACAGAGAGTTGTGTCACTTATTCCTTGTTCCGAATTATCTTCAAAGATAGGATGATAGCTAATGAGCAACTGGCCTTGGTCCTGAACAAGGAAGTGTGGAGAATGAAGAGCCAAAGTGAGTCTCAATAATCGAGTTCTAGTATTTAGCTTTCTTCTCATTCCCTTATTGCATACTTAATGCAGACAGTGCAGATAGAACAGAAGTCTTAGCTGCACTCTAGTTTTATATGGTTTCTCTCTTTTCAGAAATCAAAAGATAGCAAAACATGCCATGTGGATTAGTGAAATTGTTGAAAGGAGCAGAATTGATGTTTTGCAGACTTTTTTTTCATTTTATTCCATAATACGCTATAATTTCACAAATAGTTTCTTTTTTATTTCTCAGGTAATAGGTAAAATTGTGCCTGTGAGTGTTACACTAATCAGCATATGATGAAAGAAAGATGAGGATAATATCAAGGAATTTTCTTCTTTTCTGGTACCCAGAATATTCTCTGGGACAGATGTGCAGATTCAGACATTGTATTTAAAGAACACTCACCAATACATCCAGCTGTTACTGATATTGCAAAAGACATGCAAATTGTACCTTCATTTCCACTCATTCTGATTATAACATCATTGAGAATTTTGGAAGGATGATCTACTGGGAGCCTCTTCCAGCTGTGAGATTTTTTTTTTTAAATCATGTAGCTGTACTCATTGACATTATTTGAAATATCAAACTGTTGAATAATTATAGAAACAAGTGCAGGAAAAATCCACTGGTGTTTTAGATGTCACTAGATAAATATTTATATATTTTTCATATCAGAGAAATTAAAATAGAGCTTACAATTCTCAGAGCAGTGTCTTTAAATTACTTATCTAGTTGTTTTTTATTAGATTTTTACTTTCCTCTGGAATAAGGAGGACCTGGCAGTGCCTTCTTTTCCTTGCTGATGATTTTTTTTCCTGCTACTTATGGGATTGAGTGCAACAAGTTCAGTTGAAGTATAGATGTAGATGCTCATTTCAGTGTTCTCAAGGGATTGTAAGTTTTATGAATTTAGATTCTGAAATCTTGTATGTTTGTTCATCTTTCTGAGCACCTATAATG
>JAJTUV010003928.1:0-33456 GCA_021653895.1 Mastomys natalensis | reverse complement strand
TGCTGTGTGACTGTACCTCTGAAGGCTCTTTCAATCATTTCAGTGTGTCTATTTGGAGACTATTTGCATATATGAGAGCCAAATGAAGGATCACTTTATGTCTTGTTTTATGAATTATAATCACTTGAGTGTTGTTATTATTAGAGGAAGAGTTAAATCTCTTCATTTTATGATATACACTTGTCTCATCTGCACAAACAATTTCTTTGCCATAATAAGTTGTTAAAAATAAAGCTTATTTCTGTACAAGATGCTGAATAACTTGATGCTGTTTAATCTTTAATATTTATGATATAGTCAGTACAATTAAATCTAGGAGATATTTCAAAGTTATTCTAGCTATACACATTTGTTTGGTGTGTGTGTGTGTGTATGCAAGTATGTGTTTTATTTTCTTTTCTTATATTTTGGGTCAAGTTGAGAGAACTTGGAACACTTCCCTTTCCCCCATGGAGAGGCTAATTAACATTCCTTGGTCAGAGGATACTTGCTGGATTAACATTCCTTGGTCAGAAGAAGAAGGGAGAGGTTGATTAACATTCCTCAGACCACAGGGAAGGGAACCCACCTGCAGGTGAGAAAGGCCCAGAGTAGGTAGACACATCCAGTAGCATGGACCAATTCTTACCACTTACAGACAAGGGAGGTCCTTGTAACCTCATTTCCCAAAGACCAATCAGTTTAAAAGTCACACTGTTCTGCCAATCATATTGTATCTAGTCACTGTTTCTCTAATCCACCCCTTAAACTGTATAAAAACTGACCAAATTGGCTGCCCAGGTCAGGGGTTGCCACTCCAACTGCTGTGTAGGATGGCTTCAATGCATTGGATCATTAAAATTCCTCTTGCTTTTTGCATCAATCTACATCTCTGCGTGGGTCACTCAGGGGGTCTCTGGTAAGCTAAGGCTCCCCAATACTTACAAGGTCTCATTACATAACCCAAAATGTTTCAGATTAGGTATCCTGCTTCAGCTTTCCAATATTGTATTACAGGCATGCTCTACCACTCTTGCATTACAGGCATGCTCTACCACTCTTGCTCTGTTTACCCGTTAAATTACTAATTAGTTTAACTTAACCAAATGAATCTGTATCCTGAGAAGAAAAGAAGTATTAAACTATGAGAAAATCTAAATAAGTGCAATTTAAATATGCAGAACTACTTCTTTTACATACTAGGGTTAATTTTAATGATTTTTTTCTTACAAATTACTGTTTACACATAGGTGGGGATAAAAATGTAGATCTAGAAGTTAATTCCTAATGTTTAAAAAATTAAATTAAAGTATTTATTACATCCTTTAGGAGAAAGACAAATCTACTTAACATCTTTGGTATTATTGATATCTTCCCTTTAATTCTTTCACTGAACTTGGCAGGATACCAAATTAGTTACAGTCTGTATTATGGGCTCTATTCTCTTTTATCTATTCTTAGATCACCTTGTTTTATGATTTTCCATGGGAGATTGAATTTTCTTCATCCTAGAAGACCATTACAAGTTTTATATTCACCTTGATATTCCAAGTGACTCATTGCATATACAATTTGAAATGCATGACCAGACATTTAATGAGTAAAGGACAGAAACGTTGAGGTTAATTCTAAATGTTGATGTCTGGCAGGCTTTCAGGAAAACTTTTCAGATTTTTATGGTTCACTGTGTTCTAGAGAAAGAAATGAATTTATGATTATTCTCTTTTGAGTTTTAGATGTGTCTACAATAAACTTGGCAGAAAATTAATTGCTACTCATTGACAATGGATATAATGCAAAATTTGGTTGAAGTTAAAAAATAATGAATGCAAAAATAAAATCACTACTTAACTACTGTATCACTAAGTCCAATGTAAATATACTCTGAGACAAAATTCCCTTTTGGCATAGGGAATTCTAAAGACTATGGTCCAAAAAGAACTGCACATGCATGCTCCTTTTACAAATGAATAATTGATTTGGTAATACTAGTAAGAAGGAAACAAATAATTCTCTAAAAGAGGTAGTCAATAAGATACAAATATTTTAATTACAAAATAAATTTTCAAAAAATTAGTTGCAATAATCTATAAAATTAAAATTATCCAGTTAGGCAGCAATAAATTGACCTTTTATTAAATAAATATTTTCAAAGGAGGATATTCAGATCATATACCTTGCAAGCCTTGTGTATTATTTTAGGTAGAAATTTGCCTTGTCTTAATACCAAATTTTAAATATAAATTATAAGTTATAGTTGCTGTAGAAGAGATTTGGAGACTTATAGGTAACTACACATTTAAAGGAGAGAGTTTGTTTTTAATCATTATTTTGGAGGATAAAGCAAGATTCCATTTTATAGATAATTGATTCATTTATGCAAAAGAATGTACCTTGAAGAGTATACCCAGCAGCTATTATCAGTAGTCATAAAAAAGAATTCTTGCCCAGATGCCATATCTTCATTCTTTTTATAATCAAGGAGAGAATATTTCTAGTTTCTCTTTCCTCCAGATACAATATTAAGCACTGGACTATCCCACATAGTACTGTAGGTAATGTGTAACTTTTTGTCTTCTTATATTTTATGCTAACCCCCACAGAGCATAACCATAATGCAGCTATTTACAGTATGTTACCTTGTTACATATACATTGTTACATATTAAGTTGTTCCTTTTTATTTTATGGTATACTCCCTGGTAGAATAATTGCAAAACATATGTGAAGAATAACCTAACAGTGTATTTTAAATAATACTATACATTTTACTATTGTTGTTTACTTCAAAATAAATCTTAATACTATATGAAAAGAAATATTTATTTTTAAGTATAGGATAGAGTTTATTACGGGCATGGGGAAGGAAGTAGAGAAGTTAATAGATTCAGAGAAGGCAGAGAGAGAGTATATAAAGAAGTAGAAGTCTGCCATGAGCATGTAGAGAGAGATGGGGGAAGGGAATGAGGAGAGATCATCAGCAGAAAGACAAGAGCAAAAGCAAGAGAACAAGAGCAAGAGAGCAAAAAGAAATATTTTTATATTGAGTGTAATCTGATTGATCATTTTTCTTCTATATATGAAAATAAAGTTTTGCTTTTTCCACTGACGTAAAAATGACCTTCTATGTTTTATATTATCACCCTTATTTTCTCCCTTTTACTCTATATCTATAGCTTATCTGAAATTCAGTGTTTGTTCAGTATATGAAAGATAGGGGTCAAAATTTTTATGCATAAGAATATTCAATTGTTTGCAATCTGTTTATTCATAAAGGTTTCTCTGCCCTATATTGTCACCTTGATAAAAAACAATATGTCCATATAATATCTATGAATCGTTTTCAAATTTTCTGTTCTGTTGGTCTATCTGATGGTTTATCTGTATAACACAGAATTTTACTTATTGTTATTTTACCAATAAACTCTCAATAGTAGTCTTTATTCATGAGTAAAAACATACCAGTCCTTTTATATTACAGTCATATTGTAAAAGGGCATAAAAACAAGAAGCAGGATGACTTTAGCCATTTTTTCCAAAAATCTACAATTGAGGGGTACCAAGGGAAGACTAGAAATTCTCTGTGAATATACGTTTTTTTTTTTAAACAGAAACATGAACATTTGCCATGTGTGGGTTTAGACTAAAATAACAAGAAGCTGAAATAATGTGTCAGTTTCAGCTTAGGTCTGGACACCTCTGCCCAGTCTCCAGAAATATCCAAACATTGAAATCATGACAAGGCATTTTTATATACAATATTTTGCACTACACTGATAGCTTTACTGAGACACGAGTCCTAAAAAATGCAATGTGGATATAACTGATAGATTCAAAATTTTCTGTGGCTTTTTGGATGATTACAGGAATATGACCCAGTTGTCTCTGCTTTCTTTGCTGACAGCTAGACAAACATAAGAAAATCTACTTTGCTAATCTGCACCTGTCTGAGCATACATTAGTCAGGCTAGCCAGAACACAGTATAATTTGAGTTCAGACAAGATACCTGGTCCAACAAAATTATGAGCTAAATAAAAAGTTGTTTTAAAACAAACTATAAATATTGAGTTACATGATTTTAACAATATTCTGTTACCATAAGCTTGTCACCTGTTCTAAATGTTAATTTGTTTTTTGTCTCAAAATTCATTCATAGATTGTGTTATTCATTTCACTAATATAAAACAAACAAAAATCCATATTTCCTGATCACTTTTGTATGTAGTATATTTACTTTTGTATGTAAATGAGTAGAAAACATGACAAAAATAATACTTTATGCCTTTGAGACTAATGCAGTATGACAAATGGACAGACAATATGTGTGGTGGTTTGAATAGGCTTGGATCATGGAAAGCAGCACCATTAGGAAGTGTGACAGTATTGGTGGTATAGCTTTGTTACAAGAAATGTGTTGCTGTATGGGTGGGCTTTGATGCTCCTATACTGAGGCTCTGTCCAATGCAATAAAGAGCCTCTTCTTGACTAATGATGGATGAGTCCCTTCCTAGATGCCTTCAGACAAAGGTGTAGAATCCTTGGCTCTTACAGTACCATGTCTGCCATAAGACGATAATGAATTGAACCTCTGCAACTATAAGGCAGTCCCAATTAAATGTTTGCCTTTATATGAATTGCCTTGGTCATGGTTTTCTCCTCACAGCTATGAAATCCTAATTAAGACAATGTAAAAATAAACTAAGTACTGTTGTAAATAACAATTATTAACAAACAGAAAAAATCAATTTTATTTCAGATATCAGTGAAGAATGTCATTGAGAAGTTGACAGTTTAATAAAGACATAGATAAATTAAGGAAGTAAATTGCATAGATTATACTACATAGGAAGAATATTAAATGCCCAGTAATTAGTTATGTTATACTTTAGATTTTTTTGTGAATATAGTTAGATCTGAGAAAAGTGTGGCTAACAATGTCAGATAAGAAATAGGGACCAGATTATATATACATGTCTTTTGCCTTTTATGTGAAGAACTATCAAAGCTGTTTTCACAGTATTTCTTTAAATTTTCTTTTATTTCTTTAAGAGACTGAAGAAGATTATGGCAATGATGAAACAGGGTCCTGTTGATTGCTCAACAGAGAAAAGCTGAACCGAAATGAAAACAGAGATTCAAGTAAATATATTAAATTAGGTTTCTGTAAAATGAGGAAGGATCAAATTTCTGTTAGTGGACATGAGGTAGGATGAAAAGAGTGTAGATATATTCCATTTGAATTCCTCACTCAGGAGGATTTACTTGCTGATGGATATAATGTGAAAGAAAAAGTTGAAACAAAGAGGACTTTGAGATTTAGCTTAAGAAACTAGAAGAATAACATTGCTATTAACTGAAATATACCAGGGTTAGCGGGAATTTATCAGGCTTTAATTTTCAATATGTTGAGTTTTATTGGAGCGTTCTATTAGATATCCAGGTAGATACAGAAAATACAGCCACTGTAGTAGCCTTTCATTCAAAGGAAAAGACTGGACTAGAGATACTCAATTTGGAAGTTTTGAATATGTGGATTTATAAAAATATATTAGTTTAGTTAGAGATAAGTATTACTTTCTGATGTCATGGCTATTTTAATATTTTAAGATTTGGTAGGTGAAGAAGATAAAGAAAGGGACACTGAGGACATTAGAAGAAAATTAAATGTTATATCCTAAAAACCATCGATAATTACAAGAAAACATGTTATTTAGAGGATTTAGTACTAAGTGCCAAATGCATCTGAGAAGTCAATTAATGCCAACACTGAATATTGATCACTGGATTTAACAAAAAGGGATTTCCTCATTATCTTGACAAAATAAATTTAATGAACAGATGATGGCAAAGACTGTCATAAGTGGAAAGTGGAGATGGCTTTTAGAGCCAACACTGCTGAGATTTGCTGCATGATGGAAGAGAAAATATAAACATAGTGGAATAAAGAAATGATATCAAAACTGTGTTATTCTTTCTTTATCTTTTCTTCTTATTTCTGAGAAAGAAATGACAGCATGATTAAATATTGCAAGAAAATCTCCTGGAGAGAAAAATTGGTGATGCAATA
This sequence comes from Mastomys natalensis, assembly GCA_021653895.1. Classification (NCBI taxonomy): domain Eukaryota; kingdom Metazoa; phylum Chordata; class Mammalia; order Rodentia; family Muridae; genus Mastomys; species Mastomys natalensis. The sequence continues at coordinate 27,410 of JAJTUV010003928.1, read as the reverse complement.
AATATGATGCTCATTTTCTCTTCTGTAATAAGAATGCAAGAGGAGGATTTTATTTTCCATTACAAATCCTCTTTCCTTCATTCAGGGTTGAATAGACAAAGGAGTGAAATGGGAATGAACTGAGTATTACAGTATGCTAATAAGAGAGGCACATCTCTGCTTTGAACTAAATGGCCGGTAGCATCTTTCTTTGTGTTACAACTGTCTTTCACATAATAGGAGAGAGAAAAACAGGTCAGCTGGGTGAAGCAAAATGAATTAAGATTTTGTGGCTCTGAATTTCTTGCACTTCACATATTCAGTTTCTAATATACAGTCATCACAGCATATATACTCACTCTGTGTTGTATTACAATTTGTATGTGTACTCAGAGGTTATAATGAATGGTGAATGATTTGCTGCCTATGCATCTGCATCATTTCATCTCCATCCTGCTTTTTAGCAGGTTTTCAATATAACTAATATGTAATTATAGTCAGATAATACTTTGAGATAAATAGGACCCATTGGAACTACATAATAATGCTATAATGATAACATCACCTTTTCCAAGCTACCCTGGATGTGTCAAGGGATAAGAGATGAAGTCATAAACCTTCAAAATCAGATCATTAGGCTACTAATTAGGAAGCCAGGACATTTCTGATTCAGCGGCTGATTCACTCTGCCCTTAGCCAGTTGTTTTGTCTCCCTTGGCATATTTTCATAGATGAAAATGATTTTGCCTATTCACATGCATTAGCAATTAATACATATTCAAAATCTCTAAAGGTTGGAAGAAAATGTCTTCCAAATCAGAATATAATAAAGGAAGAATTTCTATTGAAATAAGAGCAGTGTTTTTTTTTTTTTTTTTCACCATATACACGAGTGGATAAAATTCCAACACTTTATTGCAGAATGATATCAAGCCAGAAAATATATACAATTCTCAAAACATATTTTTAGTTTTGTCTGTCAGGTGAATATTGTAGTATAATGAGGGAGACTTTGGCCAATAAAATTCTCCCTTCTCCTGGTACTGTGAATGTAGCAGCCATGAACATCAGTACTTACTAGAACACAGAAAAGAAGTTTAGGATATTATGTTTCTGACAAAGAGAAGTTAGTAGTTGTTTAGCTCTAAGCACTACTACAAACCATAAATTTCATTTTACTGTAATTGATTCCTCCACAGTTCTAGTGAACACTGGAATGTCAGCTCAGAGTAGAAATGAGTGCCTACAGGAAAAACATGTCATTAAATCAATTTACGAATCCTCTTTGTGCTTTATGTGGCCCTCTACCAATTTAAGAGCACTTTTCTTAGAGCCTATAAAAGAAAACAAACTTATGTGATTCATCCATCCTACTTCTGTTTGTTCTTTCCTGTACTAGATAAACAATATTTTTGATAAGCTACTATTATTGAAACACAGTGGTAGTAAGATACTTTTAAGAAAGGTATTATCTTGTCTTCATGTAGCAAACAAAGCTGTAAGTGAAAGACAGGGACTGAGTTTCTGACCTATTTTATATAGTAGGGGAAGAGAAATGAACATAAGAGTTTATAGTCTTATTGATTTCCACGTGAAATGTTTACAGTTGAGTAAGAGTCCCAACCCTTTTGGCACCAACAAAGTTTCTATATTATTCCATCAGCATTATGAAAAGCTGCTTGTAGTTGATTGCTGCTCCTTTATCCTAGATCATGGAAAAAAGAAATCATGTCCAAAAATATACAGTTGCAGCAAACATGTAATTACAGGAAGAAATCAACCTGTGTCATTGCAAATCATTGCAAGAAAAGATTCTTAGGTCACTTTTTACTTCAACAAAGCAGATAAAAACCTGGCTTATATTTATTGAAAATAAATGTTTTATACAATATATTCTTATCACACATACATACAATATCTTTCCTATCTTCCATCTCTTTTCATATTCTCTCCCATGTCTCCACTCACCCTAATCTATGACCTTTGTTACTCTCACTAAAAAATGAACAGGCAAAGAAAATGTACATGCGCACATGCACACACACCACACAAATATCTCACACACACACACCACACACCAGATTAGCATAAAACAAACAAAGAAAGGAAAAAAGTCCCATTTACCTTTCAGGTTGATCTGTTCTGAAGAGGTCAGGCATTTGAACCTAGAGATGTATTATTTTGTACATTGTTCTCTCTAGTTTGATCAGGTTACTGCCTCAAAGTAATGTGAATTGTGACCCAACTTTCACCTTTTTCCCTATGTTCTACAGATGGTGAATACTTTTTTTTTTTTTAAAGAATATATGAGGTAATCCAGACTCAAAAGGACATCCATGAAAGGAGCCTAGTATAGCTGTCCTCTGAGAAGTTCTACCAGCAGCTGACTCAAACAGATGCAGATACTTACAGACAGCCACTGTACTGAGGTCAGGGACCCCTATGGAAGAGTTAGGAGAAGATTTGACAGAATTGAAGGGAATGAAAACATAGAAAGACCAAATGTTTTGACTAACCTGGACCCCTGGGAGACTAAGAGACCCACCAAAGAGCATACATGGGCTGATCCAAGGCCTGCTGCACATATTCAGCAGAAGGCTGGCTTGTTTGGCTGCTGTGAGAGAGGATGTGCCTAATCCTGTAGAAACTTGATGCCCCAGGGAAGAAGGATGCTGGGGGTGGGGGCATCCTATCATAGGTGAAGTGGAGTAGTGATGGGGGAATAAAACTGGGACAGGGACCGAGAGGTCAACAACATTTGGGATATAAATAAATACAACATTTACTTAAAAAAATTAACAAAATAATATACATTGCTCATATGCTTTCTAATTCAAGAATTTCTATACTTGTAGAGTGAAGTAACCTTTGTTTTCAAGAGAGCCAGTTGACATTTAAGTGGTAAACTTCGATTTTTTTTTAATGATGCTAATTGTCCTGAAACAAAATTCATGTAAATTTATTCAATATAACATTTGAAGAGTATGATATAATACATAATAAGGCAAATGTTAAAGAGAACAAATTTAGAAATCTATTTCCTGAAAACTGTACTAAAATATTATCAACATTATTCCTTATTAAGTCAAATGTATTCTAGGCCCCAAAATGAAAACTAGTGTTTTAAAATATGTTTGCTGAATTCATTTTCCTTAAACTTTTTTTTGAGCTAGAGAGATGACTCAGGAGCTAAGAACATTCACTCCTCTAACTGATTGCTAAGGATTAAATTCTAGGACCCACATGGTGAAGAACAACCCTTTAAAAGTCCAGTTCTGTAGGAACTGCCATTCACTTCTTGACTCTTGAAGGCCCCAGGCCCACATGTGATACACAGATATATGTGAATCCAAAGTACCCATACACAGCAATGTATGGTGGTTCTCAACTAAGCCTGCTGGATACTTAAAATAACCATTTACCAGTGAATGCATATATTATTAAGTTTACCAAGTACAATACCTAAATTGGACTTTGAATTTTAGCAATCTAGCTCTACAATCACGTTTCTAAAACACTGGGGACATAAATGAGTATACTATTGTGTTGAATGAGAACTGGATACAGATTCAGCAACCCCAAAAACTTACCTTAAAAAAAAAAAAAAACTTTTGCACGGTGGTGATGGAACACACCTTTAATCCCAGCACTTGGGAGGCAGAGGCAGGTGGATTTCTACAGAGTGAGTTCCAGGACAGCCAGGGCTATACAGAGAAACCCTGTCTTGAAAAACCAAAAAAACAAAACAAAACAAAACAAAAATCCACTTTTGTAAAAGCATCTCTAGCTTTAAGTTATCCAGTAATATCTAACAGAAAATTTATTAGGCTCATTTGAGGCTCTAAGACATGTTTTAAAACACTCTGGCCTAATTTAGTGCCACTGGACATTGAAAAGACAATTGCAAATTATGTGAAACTATAAAGGGCAAATTCTCTTTTCCTCCCATAAGCCCCCTCTCCCAGGAAGAATTGCACTGTGAGCCTACTATTAGTGTTGCCATCCTCTAAATCTTTATTTTTTTCTAAATAAAATATGTAACAAGCATAAGTAATTGAGAACAATTAGGTAACAGTAAGTCAATGAAAATTTGTGATTTTTTTTGTCTGCTCTGTTCCCTCTAGGCTGCAAACTAAACAGGAGGTATTGAGGCTTAAGCCTCGATTCACATTTCCACAAAGATTTCCACTTCCAGAGGCTCTTTTGCCCAAAGGACTCCCACCATAGCTTGGCACAAACCGTTAATGGATATTTACTCATGAAATGACTCTAATTCAGACAGTTGGAAATGTTTTATTTGACTTGGTGTTAGTATCATTAACACGATTGTGCAGAGTAAGTGAAGAAGAAAATGTAGGTTGATGCTAAAACCCTTCAAGTATGCCTTTATCCCATTATCCAGGTAAGGTTATATGAGAAACTGTCAACCTGAATGGCACCATTTCATCACCCATGTGACTCTCCATCTTGCTTGCTTTATTCTCTAGAGAGCTATATCCAGGTTCCATGACAACTACTGATTCTGCTTAAAAACACCTTTTTTCTTCAGGAAGTATACATAGGTTAACATAGTATGAAACACCATGAGGTCAGTTAGTGGTTATGATTATGAGCTCTAGAATATGAAAAAAAGGTTTAATTTCTGTCTATGTCTTTTAATAGTTTTTTGACAATGGGGGAACATAACCTCTCTGAGCTTTTATTTCATCTTGTGCACCTTGGGGAAGGGAGTTATTCATCTCAGGAAGTGAATCATACAGTCACCAAATATTCAAGCTTTATTTCAGAATGGGGATACTGCAAACAAAAATCTATAAATAATTCAATCATATATCATGTTAATGAATAAAAATGAATTTTTTTTTTTTTTGGTTTTTCAAGACAGGGTTTCTCTGTGTAGTCCTGGCTATCCTGGAACTCACTCTGTAGACCAGGCTGGCCTCGAACTCAGAAATCCACCTGCCTCTGCCTCCCAAGTGCTGGGATTAAAGGTGTGCGCCACCACCGCCCGGCTAAAAATGAATTTTAGCACAGCAAAAGGTATAATGCATGCTTCAGCAAAAGCTGAAAGATGGTGTTCTAGTAAACATGATGGGAGGGCCAGGTATCATAGCTCATTTCTATAATATGGTAGTTGGGGGATTTAGCCAGAAAGAATTCCAGAACTTCACTAATTTGTAACACACTTGCATACACAGTGAGTTTTAGATCAGCATGAGCTCTGGAGTGGAAACTTGTATCAAAAAAAAAAAAAAAAAGAAAAAAGAAAAGAAAAAAAAAACGAAAAAAAAGAAAACAAATGGTGAAAAGGGGATGCTCAGTGTGAGCACCAAGAAAGTAAGGCATGGACTACTTTCTTCCTTATGAATGAAGAAAAGATTCATCGTGAAGCATTCAGCAGTAGAGTGAAATATTAAATTTTATATTTGAAAAGATAATATGGCTGATATATTGAAGAATATAGATCACAACAGGGCAAGAAGTAAATTAGGAACTCAGTGAGATGAACTGATATGTAGTGGTATATATGCTATGAACTAATGAGACTGTAGACAATTTTGTATGTGGAAAACATTCTCAGAGTGTTTTGGCAAAAGAAACCAGCAGGGAAATATTTTAGTAAATGAGATTGACTATTGGTAGATCAGCTGTGTGTGTGTGTAAAGAAAAAGGAATGTCCAAGAGCTCAATTTTGAATCTCTGATATATTTATTAGTTATCTAAAAGGAGAAACAGAACAACCACTTAGCCCTAGGGATCTGAATTACATTAAGACAGACTTGCTAAATATACCAATTTAAGAAAATGTAAAGATAAAGTAAACATAATATTTAAAGCACTATAAATAGGATGTGATATGTGAGTATTCAGTGTATATTATATGAATGATGATGTTTAATTATAATATAAAGAAGTATGTACTTCAGCTGAATCTTATAGAGACATCTTCTCAACTGATGTTCCCTGCTTTCAGATGATTCTACCCTATGTCATGTTGACACCAAACTATCCAGCAATGACTTCAATATTCAGTCCATACATTTATTTTGGTAGTTTCATTTTATAAATACAAATGTACATGAATGTGTACTCTCATGTCGCTATTATTCAAAATAGCTCAGGACAGAATATATCATTCTTTATGCTATAATTATATATTTGTTATATATTTTTGATAATTTTTTCTATATCAACACATAGATGTATCTGTATTTTTCTGTCTTATATTTTATTATATTTCTTTAGGAAAGCATATATAAATGATTTTCTTCCTATTTCTTTCTTGAAATATTTGTAGTATTTTTGAGATTATAATATACTCATATAATTTCCACTCATTTAAAACTCTGATATATACAACCTCCTTGATCTTTTTTAAATTAATAGCTTCTTTTAAAATTAATTGTTGTTATTCACATATGTATAAGTATACATGTGCACACATATATATTTTTAAACACGTAAAATTATATACTATGCATATGAATTCTCATTTTATGGCATGCATGACAGCCTGCAATTCAGAGGACAATCTTGAAAAAAAGTTTTCTCCTTCTATCATGTGAATCCTGAATATTCAATTCAGATTTTCAGGATGGGATAAAATGTCTTTACTACTGAGCCAGTCTCATTGCTCATTGTCTCCAGAAGAATAGATTTCTTCTTTTTTTATCTTTACACTTTTTTTACAGTTCAGTTATTATCTCCTTCCCATTCTGCCCTCCAACAGTTCCTCATTCCACTCTTCCTTCCCCATCTCAAAGGGAATATCTCCAATCATCCCCAAAATCCCACACCCAAGTCCTCTCCACTTTCTGGGATCTCAAGTCTCTTCTCCCACTGAGGCCAGACCAGGCAGTCCTCAGATGTATATGTGTAAGGGACCTCGGAACAACTAGTGTATGCTGCCTGGTTGGGGACTCAGTGTCTGAGAGATCTCGGGGGTCCAGGTTAGATGAGCATGCTGGTCTTCCTATGGGGTTACCCTCCTCCTCAACTTCTTCCAGCCTTCCCCTAGTTCAAACACAGGGTTCCAACTTAAGTCCATTGGTTGGTTGTAAGTATCTGCTTCTGTCTAAGTCAGCTTCTTACTGGGCTTCTCAGAGGGCAGCCATGCTAGGCTCCTGTCTATAAGTATACTATAGCCTTGGACCTCCCAACTCCATGGATCCTAATTTGGGCCAATTAGTGGACTTCCTTTCCATTACTTTCTTCTCCAGGTTTGTCCCTGCATATCTTTTAACAGGAACAATTTTGGGCCCTGTCTTTCTACTGGAGGTGAATTCTGCAAATTCTTCATTCCCACTGTTGGACATTTTATCTAAGTTACCTCCTTTTGAGAACTGAGATTCCCTCACCTCCCAGGTCTCTGGCACAATCTAGAGGGTCCACCCCACCTCCCACTCCCTGAGGTTACCTGTTTCCATTCTTTCTGCAGGCCCTGGGGACTTCACTCCTATTACCCCACAATACCTGATCATGATCCCCTTTTCCTCTCCCCCTTTCCTCTCCTACCCAGGTCCCTCACTCCCTCTGCCCTCTAGATTCTTTTTCCTCTCAAGTGAGATTGAGGCATCCTTACTTGGGCCCTATGGCTTGTTATCATTCTTGAGTTCTGTGGATTGAATCCTGAGTATTCTGTACTTTTTGGTTAATATCCACTTATTAGTGAGTATATACCATGCATGTCCTTTTGGGTCTGAGATACCTCACTCAGCATGATATTTTCTACTTCCATCCATTTGCTTACAAAACTCACAAATTCCTCTTTCTTATTAGCTGGATAGTATTTCATTGTGTAAATGATCAAGACTTTCTGTATCCATTCATCTGTTGTGGGACATTTGGGTTGTTTCTAGCTTCTGGCTATCACACATAAGGCTGCTATGAACATAGTGAAGCATGTGACCCTGTGGCATGGTGAGACATTTTTTTTTTTTTTTTTTTTTAGTATATTCCCAAGAGTGGTATAGCTGGGTCTTCAAGTAGATCTATTTCCAATTTTCTGAGGAACATCCAGATTGATTTCCAGAGTGGTTGTGCCAGTTTGGAATCTGACCAGCAATGGAGGAGTGTTCCTCTTTCTTCACATCCTAGCCAACATGTGCTGTCACCTGAGATTTTAATTTTAGCCATTCTGATTTGTGTGAAGTGAAATATCAGGGTTATTCTGATTTGTATTTCTCTGATGACTAAGGACTTTTAGGTTTCTTTAAGTGCTTCTGGGACATTTGAGATGTCTCTGTTGTGAATTTTCTGTTTAATGCCATACCCGACTTTTTATTGGAGTGGGTTTTTATATTTTTTTTGGAAGTTAGCTTTTTGAGTTCTTTATAAACTTTGGATATTAGCTGTCTATTGTATTTGGGGTTAGTGAAGATTTTTTCCCAATCTGTAGGTTGTCAATTTGTCCTATTGACTATGTCTTTTGCTTTACAGCATCTTTTCAGTTTCATGAGGTCCCGTTTATCAATTGAAGACATTGAAGTTCTCTTAAGGAAAATTTTATCCTGTTCCCATGAATTTGAGTCTCTTTCTCATTTTCTCTTCTGTTAGATTCAGTGTATCTGGTTTTATATGGAGGTTCCTGATCCACTTGCTCTTGAGTTTTGTGAAAGGTTACAGGTATGGATCTATTTTCATTTTTCTACATACAGACTGCCAGTTAACCAGCACCATTTTTGAAGATGACTTCCATTTTCCATTGTATATTTTTGGCCTCTCTGTTAAAGATCAAGTGTCTATAAGTGGGTGGTTTTATTTCTCTGTCTTCAATTCTATTCCATTGATCAATCTGTCTGTTTCTGTACCAATATTATGCAGTTTTTATCATTATTTTTTGGAGTGTATTTTGAGGTCAGGGATGATGATTCCTCCAGAAATTCTTTTATTGTTAAGAATTGTTTTTGCTATCCTAGGTTTTATTTCTTCCATATGAAATTGAGAATTGTTCTTCCCATGAGTTTGAAAAATTGTTTTTGGAATTCTGATATCGATTGTATCAAATCTGTAGACTGCTTTTGGTAGCATGACCATTAGGGAGAATATAAATAACTCATTGAAAGTAATAGAGGAAAACACAGGTAAACAGGTAGAAGCCCTTAAAGAAGAAACAAATACATCCATTAAATAAATGCAGAAAAATACAAACAGGTGATGGTACTGAACAATGTGGTCCAAGGCCTAAAAATGGAAGTAGAAAGAATCAAGGGAACACAAATGGAAACAACCCTGGAAATGGAAAACCTAGAAAAGAGGTCAGGAACTACAGATGCAAGCATCAACAACAGAATAAAAGAGCTAGAAGAGAGATTCTCAGGCATAGAAGATTGACACAATGGTCAAAGAAAACTCAAAACATAAAAAACTCCTAGCCCAAAACATCCAGGAAATCCAGGACACAATGAAAAGAGTAGATTTCTTAATTGCTGAGCCATCTCTCCAGAAAGCAAAATAGGATTGATTTCTAAACTTACTATTACTAGATCAAGATCAAGTGTAAATTTATCTGCCAATTTGGAAGGTATTGTTGCAGTCACTTTTACTGTTTTCTTTCAGCATAACATGTAAGTCACCTGCTTTAGAATTATGAAATGCATTATAAATTGATATTTCAATTATGCACAGAGGCTATGTTAATCTTCCCTGAATCATTCCAAATATAGTGTCTATTATTCTGAAATGAGTACCATGAAATGATTTTTAATTTATCAATGGATGAATGCTATAGAATGGCTTGCAGCCAAAGATATAGCAGACTATTAACTCTGCTTTCAATTTACCCTGGAAGGTGGCAGGGAGAGAGGAATTTTTGGACAGCTGAAGGCTTTTCTTTTTTGAGTTCTGATTGGAGGGTAGCCACATCACCTTATGTTTTGGCAATGCGTGATTCTAATGTTCTAATGAATAGTGACAGAAGCAGTCAGAGTGGTTATAAAGAGTTAATGAAGACTCAATCTTGAGCAATTTTGCACAAATTGTTCTTGAAACCTAGGAAAGAACTTTGGTATAAGCAAGTGGCTTGACTATCATAAACCAACAAGAATGGCAGTAGATACGGGAGAGGTAAAGGAATAATGATGAGATGGTTGAGGAAAAAAAAGATCTTGAATAGAACCCAAAAATAACGGATTAAGAATTTTGGGGTCATTAATTGGGTTATTTTTCCTGATTTCTTTTGGTCCCAGGACTTAAATAGGCTGACTAACTTTGTGATACAACAGATAGATAATTTGGTAGCAAAACCTATTCGGATACATCAGCATAAGTTAGCTATGGAGGACCACAAGACTCACAGTGAGGTTGTTACTCTATCCACAGTGTTTCCAAAACCCATCTCTACCCAATCTAAAAGAAGGGACTTCCACCCCTAGACTAAGTAGAGAGGGACCACCCAGAAACCCCTCTGACTGGTGATCTGAATTCTTGCTTAGGCTGCGAGGCTAAGCACTGCAAGGGAATATAAGTAAAAGTTAAAAATATCTCTCTAGGTTCCATGAGGGACAAGCCTGACTGCATAGGGGTTGATGTCAAAAGTATCCCCTCTGCAGGAAAAAGACATCGGGATGGGTATGGCCCTCATGCCTCACTGAACAACTACAGGTCCCCTTCAATTATTGGAGGTCAGGCCTCTATCCCCGCCTTCACAAGATTAGAATCCCCAAGGACCTTCTATACTTAGAGAAGGGAGGAGATGTCAGGGGCAGCCCTATGTATACACTGAAGGCCTAAAATCAGCCATAGACCTAAAATCAGCAATAGACCTGACATACATACATGCTAACACAAAGTCTTGGGTCTCTGTGGAAAAACATTGAAACAGAAGGCTATAAGCTATTGTAAACAGCAGCTTCTGAGGAAATTTACCAGCCTGAGTAGTCATAGATCTTATAAATAGGCAGCCTTGGTGGACAGTACCAACTTAGATAAGGGCAAGTGAATATTAGGCAGAGTCAGAGTGACCTGTCCCCTGAACCTCCACCCAGCTGATACCCTGTTCTGGATGGTATCTGTACTCCCCCTTAAGACCTATGCCCTGGTGTCATTCCCTTCCCCACATCCTGCCTTTTTGTGTTTGTAATCCCTGTGTGATTAAGTAAATTATGATGTGATTTAAATAATTAAATAAATTGATATAAATAAATAAGAAAAGAAAAAAAGGAAAAAAAAAGAAATTTATAAATAGCGATATATGCAGGATGAACTACGTGGGCAAGTGAGCATTCTGGAGGGAATCCACCATTTGGCAGAGCTTTGATGAATATACCTTAGAGAGGCAGAGACCGGTGTTTGTGTGTGCTGTGTGTGTGTGTGTGTGTGTGTGTGTGTAGGGGACATCTCTGGCTTGCTTCTGCTGCTGCTGTTCCTTCTAATGTTTGTTATTGCTATATTCTTCCTGTATCTATCATGGTGTGAATGGGCCTGGGGAAATCTCACTACCTATAATCTGGTGTGATTGCTTGGGAGACAACCCACTCTGCTGAGCAATTTTCCTGCAGATCAATATAAAAATGAATTTTCATAAAATAATATTGTTTATATGAACTAAGGATTTTACAGAAGTCCTCGTTTATTTTAAATAGTTTTAACAAGTTAGGTAGTTTATAAAAAGTTAAAGGAGATGGTTTAAGTTGTTTTGCCAGTAAAATATAATAGTTAGAAATAAGAGTAGAATGTGCCCACTCTCTTGGGGAATAGTGAGGGATGCATAGGTTAGAAAAGGAGTACAGTGAGTTTTCATGAGTTAAAAGCACACAATTTATACTTGAAATTAGTATAGGAACTATACTAGATACTATAGTATAGAAAGAGAAAATGGACTTGGGACAAGTTAATGGTCAAAGAAAATAATCATTCTCGGTGAGGTATGAGTTACTGGATCTAGGGAAGTGGCAAAAGATTTTTGTGTGTACCATGAAATACAGAGTTATGAAACAATAGTAAATAATTCTATTATGAATACAAGAATAGAGAATAGATGATTAGTCAGTTTAGCTGAACAATATTTCACAAATAAGATGTATGATAGATAATCTGTTGTCTGGTATATAGAAAATGTCATCAGTTAAGCTTAGGAAAACTTATTTTAACGTTGTTAATCATGGACCAATTATTGCTTTGGGGCTATGATGAATTTGTGGAGAGAAAGATAGATGGGGAATGTTTAGTTAGGGAAAGACCTTCTACTCAACATAGGGACACTCCAGTCCCTATGATAAACCTGCTGTAATTTCATTCTGTGTAATAAATTTAATTTGTTTCTAAATAATATATTCTTGTGGTGATAGTTTTTTGGAAGATATGTAACTTGTGGCTATGAGATAATCTTTTCCTTACATGGAGACATTTTGTCTACGATAGTATAAAAGGCTAAGAGAAAAAAATAAAGTTTTTTAGAGTTTTCCTCCACTCACCAAATGTGTATATGTGTATGTATTTATGTATGTAAAGTGGATGGAGCTTGTTGAGTTTATTTCACTCTGTCTCTGTCTCTGTCTCTGTCTCTCTCTCTCTCTCTCCTTTTCTCCTTCCCTCCTTTCCTCCTTCTCTGTTTGTCTGTCTGTCTGTCTGTCTCTGTGTGTGTGTGTTTGTTTGTGTATGTGTGTGCCTATGTATTTAAAACTCACAAAATCTTATGAAATTGGGATTGTTCTGGTCACTGATAGGTTTATTAGAACAAAACAATTCAGCCACTGTCATGTAAGTACTGAGCAGGTATCAGGTTCTAAAAAGATGGCTCATTTTCAAATTCGCTAATAGAAATGTAAATTTGGCTATAAGTGGGAGAGAAATCCAAATACACATGAAAATTAAAAGATGATACAAAGTCAGAAATGCATGCTTTTATGTTATTTCAAAGAAGATAATATTAGAAAAGAGGTTTCCAAAACGTCAAATTGATAATTGCTGTTAAGTCTGGTGTTTTCATTGAACACTGCCCACTTGTCAACAGTGGGTACCTTAGGCTTTCCCTGACGTGAGGTTTCTGGAGTAAATACTTAGGACTCCCATCAAACAGATACTTTCCAGAGCTCCCAGAGATTTGCTGATCTGGATCCAATAACTTGGATCAGATTCCAGAAAACTTACATTATTCTTCCTTTTACCCTCCTTAGGCTATTGATTAAAATGTGATGCTGCAGACACTTGTTTAACCTTTGTGTGTGATGAGAAATGCCTGCATTTTCTAACTCTTGCCATTCTGAGACTGCTTTAGCAGCTGGCCAGGGATTGGTACATTTAGGTTTTGTGAGCTCACGGAAAGAGAATTCAACTATTGTCACATTTACTGTATAATTTCAAGGCCAATTTGGAAGGGGACACATTTCATTTGAATTTCAAGTTCAGCTTATAGAGTGTTGTATGAAATTCTAAAAGAATGATGCTGAATATTTGACATTTCATAGAGAAAGCTATGTTCCAGAGATGCAATTTGAGAGGAGAGGCACTCTCAATCCTTTCACTTGCTGGCTAACTACATTGGGTTAGGAGGTCTTGGATCTTAAACATACCACGGATCATTGGCAAGTGAAAATGTTAACAAAATGCAGGTTAACAGGTGCAATTCATTGTGAATCCACAGTAAGGCACAAGTTTCTATTAGACTAGTTTGTAGGCAAATCTGTGGGGTGTTAACTTGATTAATTCTTGATGTGTGAGGGCCCATCCCACTGTGCATGGTGGAACTCATGGGGTGATTTTTCCAAGGAGTATAAAAACAATCAGGCCGAACATCTCCAGAGGAATCTTCCTTCTCCAACTGAGGTCATTACAACCCATAACCTCAGGTAAGCCCCATGCCTTAAGACTGTAAATACTCCATCAGTGCCCAACAAGCCTGTTCCAATCATTCCTCTCTCCTTTTAACCATTTCCTCACTCACAACTCTGGTAAAAGGACACTACCCCACCAGAGGTCATCCTGACCACCAGAGCCCTAAGTAGGGTTTTTGGCTGTGGACCATGTCCACTATCTCAGTGTTTGCTAAGTTCAACCAACCCTGTACTTCTCTTCACCATATCCCTGCTCCCAACTCCAGAAGAGGTTGACATGCTGATGAACAATATGACATGCTGGCCATCACTCCAATCCTCAAAGATAAAGACCCTCTCTCTACTCAAGCACAGTCCACTCCCACCAGGAGACCAGGGAGGAAACCAAAACCTAGGTACATAATATCCATCCAACAAAGACAAAACTCAGAAATGGGGACCTCGTCCTATAATTACCAAAGCCAGGTTGACTAGACACCAGAGTAAGAATATGCTTCATAACAGCCATGTCAGTATGTCACCATATGAGCTCAACCTTCATACTACAGCTAGCCTTCAATATTCAAATACAGCTGAAGCACAGGAAAACTACCTTAAAAACAACTTTATGAAAACGATATGTCCTAAAATAGGAAATGGATAAATACTCTAAAGAAATTGGAAAAACAGACAAATAAATGGAAGGAAATGAATAAACCTCTTAAAGAAAAGCAAGAAAAACAAATGGTTGAACAAAATAGTTCAAGTTCTGAAAAAGGAAATATAAACAATAAGGAAAACACAAATAGAGGAAATCCTGGAGATGGAAAATCTAGGTAAATCAACAGAAAATACAGACACATTCATTACCAACAGAATGCAAGACATGGAAGGAAAAGTTTCGGACACTGAAGGTACAATAGAAGAATTAGATGCACTGGTCAAACAAAATTTTAAATCTTAAAAAAAAAAATCACTGACACAAAATATCCAAGAAATTTGGGACACTGTGAAAGGACCAAACAAAAGAATAGGAGTAGAAGAAGGAGAATAATCCCAGCCCAATGGTCCAGAAATATTTTTTAAAAAAATCATGGAAGAAAATGTACCTAACCTAAGGAAAGACAGGTCTAGAAAGGTACAAGAAGGTTACATAACACCAAATAGATTAGAACAGAATAGAAAGACCCTTGTCATGTAGTAATCAAAACTGTAAACATACAGAACAAAGAAAGAATATTAAAAGCTTCAATGGAAAATGACAAGTATAATGTCAGACCTATTTGAATTACATCCAACTTCATTGATGACTTTAAAACCAGAAGGGTCTAGAAACATGTCTCATAGACACTAAGAGACCACAGATTCCAGCTGAGACTACTATGCTCAGTGAAAGTTTCAGTCAGCATAGATGGAGAAAACAAAATTGTCCATGACAAAATCAAATTTAAACAATATCCATCCAAAAATCGAGCAATCCAGCTCTACAGAAAGTTAAGGAAAACTCCAACTGAATTAGGTTAATTACACCCACTAAAAGACAGGAAATAAACTTACTCCAGTAAATTCCAAAAAGTCACACACACACACACACACACACACACACACACACACACACACATACTACAGTCACCAATATTAAAATAACAGGAATTAACAATCATTGTTCTTTAATATCCCTCAATATCAATGAACTCAATTCTTCAATAAAGTGACAAAGGCTAACAATAGATGCAAAAACATGATGCATCGTTCTCCTGAATACTTGGAACAAACTTCGACATCAAAGATAGATATTACTTTTGAGAAAAGGTTTGGAAAAATATCTTATAGGCAAATAGACCTAAGAAGCAAGTTGATGTATCCATTCTAATATCATACAAAATAGACATAAAAAACAAAATTAATCAAAAATACAGGAAATGTCACTTCTTGCTCATCAAAGGAAATGTCTGCCAAGATGAAGTTTCATTCTTAAACATCTATGCCTGAAAATGCAAAGCCACCCATGTTTGTAAAGGAAATACTACTAAAGGTTATATTATGCATTGTCCCTCACGCACTGATAGTGGGAGACTTAACCACAACTAAACAGCCACAATCTAATCAGAGAAGTACTTGAGCTAACAGACATTATAAAATAAGTGAACCTAATATCTACAAAACATTTCAAACAAACTCCAAAGAATATAAATTCTTCTCATCACCTCATGAAAAATTGGAGGGTTAAAGGATGAGGGCAGGAAATTTATTATCTGACTTGCTTGTATAAAATATGCCCAATGGCTGCTGATGGATATTTAAGCATCCAGAACAATAATAGAAGCAAGTAGAGCAATTAGCAGTCTATTGCTGGTATCATGGGCAACATGGATAAGGGATATCAGGATCTCTTTCTAATTATGATTCACTCATGCAGTTTGTTCCACCTGCTAGACTAGAGCTCTCAACCTAAATGTCACCTCAGATGTGACTTCAATGAGGAAGCCTCCCCAATTCTACATCTATTGTTCAATGAACAGAATTAATTGGTCTATTTTGGAGTTGGGGTTAGTAATAGTTCTTATATCTTCTTTAAATAACACTTACCTAGTCAAGTAGTTCAGTGCATATACTCTGGAACTTCCAATAGGTTGAATCATTTCACTTTTAATTTATTATGTTTCATCAGCAATCTCCAGGATTTTCAGAGTAAAAATACTTTTTACAGAAGAACAGGGGGAAGGATTGTAGGCCCTAAGGAGATAGGAACTGCACAGGAAGATCAACAGAGTAAACCAACCTGAACCCTTGGAGCTCTCAGAGACTGAATCACCAACCATGGAGCATACCTAGTCTACACAGATCTACCTCCATGGGCTGGACCTAGGCCTCCCTGCACATATGTTGTAAATGTGCAGCTTGGTTTTCATGCAAGTCTCAAACATCCGGAGTGGGGGCTATCCCAAAACATGCAGCCTGTATATGGAGTATGGTCTTCTAGCTGGGTGCCTCATCTGGCCTAAATGGGAGAGGAAGCACCTAGCATCTCAGAGACTTAAAGTGGCAGGGTGGGGGATACAGGAGGAGGGGGTACTCAGAAAGCAAGAGATGGGGAAGGATTGTGGGAGGGGGTGACTGGGACGGGTTATAAAGTGAATAAGCAAAAAAATAAAATTTAAAAAAGGAAATAAAAAAGAAACAATCATTACAGATAAAGTTATTTAAAATGATAATGTCTTAAACTGAGACTTTAATTAACTATGACTCAAGATCTGAATTTTTTAATTGGTGAAGCAATAATTTTCTTTCTTTTAAAACAATTAGAGTTACTTATGTATGACTGAGGGGTTACTCATAATGAATAAGGTATTAGTCAAACACAGTGGCATAAGGTAGGAAAACCTACCATAGACAGATGACTGAAAAATATAAGCCTGGGTCTATGAATTCTTACCCTTAACAAGAGGAAATTTTGACATAAGATGCATATGAAAAAAATAATATGTAAAAATGAAAATTGACATTAGGTGATGCGTTTACAATTGCCAAAGATGATGAGAGGGTTGAGGGGCAGAAGCAGGGAAAGAGGCATTAATTAGCATTCATCTTTACTGCCCCCAAAAGATAAATTCCTTGGTAACTACTACTAGTTTCAAGAACTAAGAGAATGAATTTCTACTATTCCATGTTATCTGTTATGGAATGCTAAATAGCATCAACTCTGGAAAACTAATAAAACTCTTTCTTATGTGTTCAACATGAGTCAAAGTATATAACCTCTTTCTGCTTTAGTATCTTCATGTGTAAAATGTGAATGCTTAAGGTGTTTGATACATTATATTATTAGACATAACATTTAAGATTGTACCTGGTATGTATACATCATTTAAAAACTTATACTCTGTCAACCACTTATGCATTGCTAGAAGGCAAACATTATCTATTTATTATCTGTACATATTTAGCATTAGGTATAAAGTAGAAAGTTAATATTTTCTTTGAGTTGATAGTCTCAGGATTCTCAAGGTTCATCTTGACGAATAAACTGTTTTGTAGTTTCATGATCTAGAAATCCTGAACTCTTATTTCTAATGCCTAGTCATAAAACATAGTGTCAACCTTGTTCAGACTGTGGTGAATAAGGTGATACCTCCTCTAAGGTAAAGCTATTGCTTAGTCTTTCCAAGTTTCAAATTGTCCATCTATTAGATGAGATCATTGAGCCAGATGATCTCTAAGGTCCTGTTTAATTTCAAAATTCTGCAAGTCCAGGTCTATGACTATAATTTAGGGAGTCAGGGCACTTGAAGAATGAGATACATTTGATCATTAAAGAAATAACAAAATATCTCACAAATCAACTGAAGGCACTCTAAGGGAATGAAGACTGTATTTGGCAGGGCTCACAGTGCGCTTTTGCTAGGTCATTAAAATGAATAAGACCTTATGTGCACATCTAAGTAATTTAATGGTTCCACTTTTCCACAAACCATTCAGAGAATCATAGGTCTTCGCCCTGTCATGAGCTTCCCAGAATTGTTCCTATTTTTTATATCTCAAGTAATTTTTAATAATGATTCCAAGTCTTATAACTTCTATACTAATCAGATATTTCTTCTTTATAAAATTATACATGCTGTTTCAATTTTTAAAATGTGTTCATATCAAAGCAATTGCAACTGGAATTGAACAGTAGAAGGCAATAAAGAGTTGAATTCATTAATGCCAATCTAAAATACGGTAGAAAACATTACAACAGTGTTTTCAAATAAACTTTGTATCAGGACCTTCTGGATAGCTACCTTAGACATTACTTTTCTACCTACTTGTTGCCAGATTCTGGTATAAATTATCTGAGGGGAGGAAGTAGAGTTGTTGTGGTTTAGGTGTACCTCCCAAAGGTTAAGCGTTTGAAATCTTGAGTCTTTAGTGTTGTTTATGTTGTTCTAGTAATACCTTTAGGAAAGAGACCTTAGAGAAATGCAATTAGATAAATGAGAAAACTATCCTCATAAGAGATTCAAGAAGTTCTTGTGTGACCTCAGGTCTCATGGCCATGAACAGTATATAAAAACAAGAATGATCCTTTTATGTTCGAAGATTCCTGCTTAAATACATGATTACACCCACAGAAATGCATTTTTCCCAAAATGCTTTCTGCTTTAAGCCCCTCACTACAGGTTAAATGCATGAATAATATTTTAATATTTTTGGTATTTGGATATTAAAATAAATTCACATCATTTTCTTTGTCTCATTTCTTCCATCTAACTCTTCCCACCTATCCCATTGTATATCAAATATATGATCCATTATATTTCTCACATTTATATGTTTTTATAATGTATGTATATTATATATATATATATATATATATATATATATATATATATATATATATATTAAAACACATTAAATCCATAAGAAGTTGCATGTATTCATATGATTTCAGGGCTACCCAATTAGGGGACTTGTTACTGGAGATGACTATTTCTTCTGCTTTCAGCATTTCATATTTGCCTGGTAATTCTTTGTCTAGGGTTGGGGCCCAATGAGATTTCCCCCTTCTATGTTAGCATGACTATAGGTGTCATCAGGTCTTGCTTAGAAACCCATTATACATTTTTATTAAATTTATTTATTTATTTCACAGAGGAGGAACATGCAGGTCCACTTGTTGAAGTAAGTGGAAAGTGTACAGGGGTCAATTCTCTCCTTCCATGGGACCGAATTTCCCAGGTTATCAGGCTTGACAACAAGTGCCTTTACCCATTTAGCCTGCTGGCCCTGACCATGATGCTTTGATTTATTAATCAAACTTCTTTAAGAAAAAAAAACCAAGTGATATAATTTGGAATGCTGTAAAGTCATTAAGTTACTATTTATTTCTATTAATAATCTCATTCAAATTCTTCGATTAGCATGGTTCACTTTAAATTTCAATTTTCTGGTCTGGTGATTCTTTTGGAAAAAGAATGAGATTTCTTTCCTCCCTGTTTCTACTTCAGTGTGTTGGGTTCCAGAAATACAGTAGTTTTTTCTAAGTTTGATTAAAGGAGAAGTTAATATTAGTCAGTTTTACTGTGATAATACATCCTTTCAAATCACTGTGGATTACCATTACAAATATGTATTTCTTGCTCAAGTTATGTGATGGTTACAGCTCAGGTTTGGCTCTGCTTCAGTCTGAAGCCCTGCCTCACATTGCTCTGTATTTCTAATTTTTAAATCTCAGTGAAAACAGCAGCCCTTATTCAATATTTTTTTTTCTAAAACAAGAGACTAGAGACATTTATGATTAAATCCTCCTCTGAGACTTGGCATAAAACATGTTTACACATTCCACTCCTTGAACCAACTCCTATGTCCAATGCTGAGAATTGCATCAGGATATACACTTCATCTACATGGAGGCTTCACAGAATACATGGTGAATTTAAGTAAGGACAGAGAACTCTGTAACAGTAAGGAAAAGCAGAGTGTGAACAATTTGATCATCTAACAGTTGGTTCAATTAACAGCTCTGATTTAAACTGCAAAGTGTTTCTTTTTAAAGAAACCATCCATTTCCACTGATGACATCTCAAGTGGTATTGATTCTGATACTAAGATAAAGTTTTAAAGTTGAAATGAAAAGTTTATGGTCAATGGTTATTAATATTTAGACATAGATGGTGCCTTTGTTTGGCACACTACCATTAAGTTCTCCCTTCTCTCTCCCTTTCTCTCTCTCTCTCTCTCTCTCTCTCTCTCTCTCTCTCTCTCTCTCTCTCTCATTCTTGATCTCATTCTTGATTTCATGCATGTGCGCAGACTCCATTAAGTTCACTTGCATTATTACAATAAATAATAAATTGTTTTACTAGTATAATTTTGATATATCTTAAACCTTTCTGAAAGATCACTGGCTTCCTTTACTATTTGCTCATCATTTTTCTGATATGTATGGGAGTTAGAACAATAGATAAAAAGATTTACTGGACTAGAATGTTCATAGCTATCTTTATTGTACTTTTCTTTTGGAAAATAGTGTAAAATATGTTCTGTGTGATAAATTCAGGAGCTCTGCATTGGTGATGTTGGAACACAGAACCCCCTGCAAGATGCTTGGTGCACAGCAGGTGCTCAGCAAATGCATCCTGTAACTTGAAGTTTTCTTTCTTATATTATTGGTCCAACATGATCAATTTATTTTTCTATTAATTTTGAAAATTCTATGTCACATCCTCTAGTAACTTAAATGTGCAAAGAATTACAAATTAAATGAGATATCTATACTTGGCTATATCAAATCTGGTCTTCGAGTTTTTTCTCATTTAAATGTCTAAAAGATATTTTAATTTCTAAATGGAGAATGTGAATTGTTTTCAATAATACTTCACATGTGATTAATTATTTTTTCTAGTGCTGTTATTCCTGAAGCATATAAAATAAAGTTGGATGCATGTAATATCAGCACTAGTGACCTGGAGTTAGGAGGACATACAGTTTAAGGACAGCCTCTACCACATACTAAGTTTGAGATGACTCTGGGGTATTTGAGACCTTGTCTTTATAGGAACTTATTTTTCACAATAGTTTGGGTATGAACGCAGATCACAGAATTAGCTGGGTTGATTTTCTCTGAGGTCTTTTTATTTTCTTACCAATGATCACCTTTTGCTGTCTCTACAAATGGATGTCTGTGCTTGTGTGTTGGTTTCTTCTTCTTATAAACACAAATGGTTTACCGGATTATAGCCCCATCCTATACCGATAATTTTCACTAAATATCTATGTTAATTATTTGATCTCCAAGTACTAATAGGGACTAAGGTTTCAAAACATGAAATATTGGATACCAGAAATGAACCCACAAGAGGACCTTATGATTGAGGGCAGATGTAATGGTATTCTATTTTTCATTACAAATTTCTTTTAAGATAAATAGGGCTCATCACACGATTTCCTGTTATAAGTCAAGGTCATTTACTGCTATGTTGCATGAGGAAAACCATGGATACTAATTGGTAAGTCTTTCATTGTTACTCTATTTAGGAATCATGAAAGCATTTTAAAAACCCATGCTCCTTATCTGTGCTCGTCAAGAAAAATTCACAAATATAGCACAACACCCAGATTGAAAAAAATGGGTGTTTTCTATCATCATAAAAGTTCTCCCTACCATTTGTCTTTGAAACCTCTGACTTAAAGCAACAACTATTGTAATTTTTTCTATCATAGAATCGATTTTTATTCTTTAATTTTAAATAAATATTAGAATATGGTATACACATGATTGGCTTACTTTGTCCAGTACAGTATCTACAAGATTCATCCCTGCTGTTTTATGCTCTTCATTTCTTTTTGATGTGGAAACTATTACACAGTATGAACAAACAGCAGTTTTCAACCCTTTTAATACATATGTATATTTGAGTTGCTCTTAGTTTTGCAACATTATGAAAAGATCTACTATGAACATTTTCATTAAAATATTTATTTAAAAAATTATAATCACAGCAAAAGTGACCAAGAAGTCCAGAAATTTCCTTTATATTCTCAGTATGCATAGATAAATAGCCTTTCAGATTATTAACATCCTGGCCTTGAGGGGTCCAAATTTTGCAGTTAGTAAACCTGCAGTAATATATCATACTTTACATTTATATTTAACCTGACAATTAACTTTTATTATAATAAATTTTGGGTCTTTGCACAAATGTACAATTATGACTGCCTCACTGCTCACTAGAGTGCAATGCAGAAAAATTTCACAACCCTACAACTTCTCTATATCCTGATGGTGTACTGCTGAAATCCCAGCACTTGGGAAGCAGAGTCAGGGCAATCAGCTCAAGTTCAAGACCAGCTATACAAAATGAGTTACAGGCCAATCTTGCTTCATAGTTACCAAAATTTTAATGTATCACATTGTGCTCCCTACAATAAATAACAGGATTCCTGTCACAGAACATCCTAACATTCACTACCATCTTTATTTTCATCATAAAACTTGTTCTTAGAATCATTTCCTTTTAAGAAAAAAAAAAAAACAGCAAAAGCAAAATTAATTTTATTAAGTCTTATCAGATGAACTATTAAAGTTATTATGAGTAGTATTTTCTCAATCCCAGTATAATTACAGCATTGGAAGCTAAATTAGCATTTGTTCATATCTTGTGCATTGACATTCCGCTCAGCTCTGTCATCTATAACCTTCTCACTATGAGACTAATTAATGCATAAAAGAGCAGTATCCTCTAGTCTTGAAAATATACAGACCAAAATGCCCTAGTACATACTGGAAATTAAAGATATTATATATGGTCATTTTAATGAGCTGTCTCTTGTAGTCTCTGGTATTTAAATGCTTGGTTCCCCAGTTTGTGATACTTTTGGGAGAGGTTTAGGAGGTGTGGCGTTACTGGAGAAAGTATGATTTTGGAAATGGACTTTGAAGCAGGATGATCATGAGTTTTGAGCTAATTTGTGCTACACAGTAACTGTCAGGTTAAACCATAGAACAAAATGGGATCTTAAATCATTAAAACATAGGAGGTGAGAAGGAGAGGAGGGACGAGACTGGGAAGAAAAATGGAAGATTTAATTGTGATTTACCAACAAGAATATTTTTTCTGTCCTTCTCTTTGTCATATCTAATTTGCCAGTGTCACTATTCTTGCATGTTGGCAACATTATTAAGCAAAGTAAGGATTATGTGAACATAAGAACTCTGATAACATAAGTTTCCATCTGAAAATCTGTATGGCTTCAGAATGATTAGTGGATAGATGTTGCAAAAAAGCATAGATACTTTGGCCAAGCATTGATTCAAATCTATGCTAAAGTAAAAAGGGATGACTAGAATTCATTTTGATTGAAACAATGCACAATTTAAAATATAACAATTTATTTGTGGAAATTTTATTTTTTTTTTTAAATTTCAGATTCCAGTACATAATAGGTATATAAAACTAAGGAATGAAAAGCAAAAGATAATAGGGTATTTGTGTAGTTTTATTTTAATAAAATAAAGCATTTAATTGGGGCTTGCTTATGCTATCAGAGGTTTAGTCCATTATCAACATGGCAAGAAGCATGACAGCATGCAGGCAGACATGATGTCTGAGAAGTAGTTTAAAGTTATACATCTGGATCTGCAAGCAGAAGGAGGTACTTCTGCAGTTGTGAGCTAATATTATTATAAATGCTTTTTTATGATACAAGATTAACATATAATTTTACTATAAGATGATGAAGTAGAAGACATTAAGAAAAAAAAGCTATATGTATAAAGTAAAAGACAGCAATTTGCAATCCCCACTTTTCTAAGACTTTTCTATTTCCCATAAAGAAAGGAGAAAAATATGAATAACTTGTGTTGGAGTATATAACTTCTTTGGCAATAGGTTATATTTTACTTGGTAACAAACTAAGAAAGAAGCAACTGAATCACACTAATTTATTATTTATTATTTATTTTTTCTAGAAATTCTTCTTGAGGTGGGTCAGTTGATCAGAGAGCATAGGAGACAGCAGTAAGGAAGGATGATGAATTACAACACATTACAACATATATATATATATATATATATATATATATATATATATATATATATATGAAAGTGCAAAATGAAACCCATTGCTTTGTATGCTTGATTAAAACTTAATTTTTTATAAAAGAAAATTTTCTTCATGAGTTTCAAGTATAATATAGAAAACTGTATCAAGGAAGCAATGAATATCTAAAAAATAGAAAAAATTTTCCTATGCAAAACCATCTCAAAGAAGCACTCAAATGCACCTCCTGTAACAGTTTGCCTTGCATCCCTCAACAGATAAATACTATTGCCATAATTATGGGAAAAGGCCAGTTACTTGGTTTACTAAACCAAGGTGACTAATTGTGCATATTTCTTTTTCAGCTATTTGTTCTCAATTCCTTTTCTATTCCAGTATTTAAACAGCCTGTCTATACCTCATAAGCAAATGGCAGCTCATATTGCTGAATTGCTCTATCTCATTCAAAATTTATGACTTGCACTTTTCTATTTAATATTCTATGTGATGTTTGGCAACTCTGATTGCAACTGCCAAATTCAATCTCTTACCAATAAGCAGGCAGTTGCAATCAGTTTTTGAACACTTGTGGTATAACTGGGAGTGATCTCTTTTCATTTTTTTAAATCACACTTCAGATAATCTTGTTCCTGGCAGGGGGACAGTTTATTGTCAATATACAGTGAGTAGGGGGTGTTTATGATTTTGAACATGTTTCTATCGTGGTTTCCCCCCTGCTGTCTTTCTGAC
Organism: Mastomys natalensis; assembly: GCA_021653895.1. Taxonomy (NCBI): domain Eukaryota; kingdom Metazoa; phylum Chordata; class Mammalia; order Rodentia; family Muridae; genus Mastomys; species Mastomys natalensis. The sequence continues at coordinate 2,406 of JAJTUV010003928.1, read as the reverse complement.
AGCCTCAGTTGTTAGTCCTGCCTTTTATGTGCTGAAAATAAACCCTGCAATGCAAGAAGTCTGGGCAGCATTGGCAGCCCACTGAGGAGTGGGGATTACTTTAGCTAGAGTCCAAGATTTCTTATAGTAAAAGAAGCATTTCACAAAATTTGCAGACTGGACCAAAGCTGCAAAATACCATTTTCTATCTATAGAAATGACAATTTCTCAGAAAATTTGGCCTGTGTTTTGCTATAGTTTATCCATTTATAAAATTTACTGTTTGAGATTAAATTTAACATGTAATATAATTTTATTGATCTACTTATCTTAAATCAAAGTGTATGGGATATTTCATATTATTCCATAATCAACAAAGGGTCATTTGTAGTAATTCAAATACAAAGTGATAGTGATAAAGAAAGCTATAACTGAATGAGCAGTTTTCTTCCATAAACAAATATGTTTTCTTACATATTCTATGACACAGATACTCTTTCGCATCAAACTAACTATCTTATGGAAACTATATTTGTAAGAATTAGATAGGATGTGATGATTAACATTTAATTCCTTTCAAAATTACTAAGACTACTGGGAACTATTTGTCTTACCTGGGGTGTACTTAGATATTTTGAATTGGATCTCTGTGTAACCTTAAGTTTCTGAACAATTTCTAAATCTGATCTTCCTTCCTCCCTACACATTCCAAAGAAAACAAATATAATCTTTCTGTCTCTCCCCTGTCTCTCTGTCTCTACTTGTCACTGTCTCTGTCTTTATTTCTGTCTCTGTTGGTCTCTCTGTCTCTCTGTCTCTCTCCCTCCCCTTCAGTATTAGTGACATTTTGTCACATTAGTGACAAATTGCATCCTTTATAAGTTGCAATAAATTCATTGCTACAACTTCCTACTTATTACAGATATTTTAGTTGTGATTTTTTTCAGGGTTTTAATTTATATTTTCCTTTGTTTATAATGAATCTTTTTTGTATTATTACTTACACAAAGTAAACTCTTAATAAAATGGTGAAGGTATTATTTATACTTAATCCATTTGAAATTCAAAATTAAGTTGATTACATTCTTTCTCAAGTATAACCTCTTTTTAAATTATATTGTAGCCACCTCACAGCTGTAATGCTTTATTGTACCATATGGTTATGGTAGGAAAATAGATAAGAGAATGCTTGCTAGTGAATTTATCAGCAGGATTATACTGCCTAGATTTATTTTGATCATTTTTCCAGTCTTTGAATGTGTTGTTACCTTACTTTGGCTTTATTTTCTTCACTCTGAAAAGGGAAAGAAAAAAAATTCATTCAATTCTTAAAGGGAAAGGATTGTTTAAACGAGTGAATTAGGTTCTGTATCTGGTTGTATAAATTTAAAGGGACACACAGAGACACTCATATTACATGTATTCTGGCTCACTGCAGCTATCAACATACCCTGAAAAATGCATAAATAACATAGTAAAGGTCACATTTAAAATTTTGATCAGGAAAAAAGAGTTATTTTACAGGGAAATAGTAGTAAATTCTATTGAAGCAAGAAGTGTTTGCAAGAAAGGCTGACCTAAATGTCAATGGATATGTAGTGTGCTCTGAGATCTCAGTCATATTTTCTAGTTCTCTTTGACAGCATTACTCAGTGGGATGGAAAGTGCATGACCAGTGATTGAAATACAATGCTCTTCCTTACAAGGGCATGCTACTCTGGACATGCTATTTAATCCACAGAATCTCATATTTGACCTCTAAAATGGGAATTTTTATACATAAAGCATCTAACACAGGGCTTGCTTTGCTGCCTGTAGATTATAAAATAGTCTATACTTTAATAATAATTTTAGTTGAATCTAAGAACAAGACCTGTCAGAACCCTGTGTGGTATGAAATAGAGGTTTTGGTTTAGTTTGGCAACCATTTACTCAGTAGCAGAAAAGTGTCATCAGTAAAACTCAATCAATCAGTCAATCAATCAATAAATAAATCAAACTCTTTATATTCCTTATATTTTGCCTCTGATTTCCACTTGATTAGGCCTTCACTGTCCAAAACTAAATAAAATTCCTGTTTCTACATAGTTTTTATTTCTACTCCATGTGGTATACAGATTAAAATTTTCTCATATTTTTAACTTAAAAATTAAATTTTAACAGATTCTGCTGAGAAAATTCCCGTGGAACTAAAGTCTGGACAAAGTCCTACTTCCTAGAAAGAAAAAAAAAATATTATATAGAAACAACTGAGAAAGTTTACGAAGAAAGGAACTAAGAAAATGGAAATGTCGTGACTCATATTCTCATTAACAAATTCAACTATTGACTTGGCATTATGTACTGGCAGATGTATGTAAATAATTTAAACTTTTTATGATGCAACAAAATATTAGAAATGCTTCTGTGAATTTAAGGCCAGTCTGG
>JAJTUV010003927.1:0-33004 GCA_021653895.1 Mastomys natalensis | reverse complement strand
CGACAAAGATGATAGGGCATGGATGCCCACATACTCCACCAATAACAACAAAAACAACACACACAGCACATGATTGATCGCACACACACAAGGAGGGGGATGGAGAGGAGAGAGAGAATAAACAAACAAACAAACGTAAAACAAGGCCAAGATGGACAGTGCCTGAGGAATGACCCCCGAGGGTACCTTCTGGTCTGCACACCCATGTGCATGAGGACCTGCTCAGACTTATACACACGCACTAAAGTTTCTTAGAGTCTGAAGTATAGCAGCTTACTCCTACTGTTGGCCATGGTTTCACTTCAACCACTGTTCATGGTCAAGTGATCTTCACATCTGGTCCCACGATGCTAAAGTTCTAAGTCCATTAAATCATCTCTCGATCGTTAGAACTCTTCTGGCCATTCATGCTGTTAGCTAAGCTACAGCAGAAATGCTGAAGAATCTTTTCTAGGCTGCTAAGCAGTAAAGTCACCTTTGTATCTCAGAATTTATGGAAACTGGTAAGAAGAGACAGGTCTCTCCTAATGGTAAACTGAGGAATCTCCTGTCCTACCCCAACTGCTTTTGACAGCAAAGAAGTCACTTAGGCCTCTCCAAGTTCCTCCAAGCTTCTTGTGCCAAGTGTTTAGAACCATGATAGGCCACCTCTCTCAAGCATGGTTATAACATCCTGTAGCTCTGAGAAGGATGCACTCATTTTAGTGAATATAAGAAATTCTGGTACTTTCCTCCAGGATTCATATACACAAGTCTAAGACTTTTGTTTTGCTTTTACTTTGTTTGTGTTTGTTTGTTTTGGGTTTGTTTGTTTTAGTCTTTGTCACCTCGTACCCTTACCCTACCAACTCATTTGTGTATATTCTTATTTTTAAAACTCTCAAAACCAATTTGCTTCACAAATAGTCTTGGGTATATGCTCTTTTCCTGGACAGTGGTCCACTGGCCAAGGCTACCTTACTGGAGAAAACTGTCTTTTCCTCTCCTAGATGTTAACAATTGCCAACCACTACAAGGCATGAACTTCGGTGCCCAGCTCCTCTCTCTTTACTGAATTTGATCTGGCTTGGGTTTGCACAGGTCTGGTGTATGCTGTTGGAAATGAAATAAATTCATATTTGCAGCTACTTTTCTGTATCCAGAAAATGATGCTTCCTTGCAGTCATCCACCACTGTGGGCTCTTACAGCTTTCCTACCCACTCCTCCAAAGTATGTCTGAGCCTTCAGAAGGGTGTGTGCTGAACACTCCACAAGGTCTTATTTTCTGAACCTTTCCTCCACTCAAGAAGGTGGCTACTCCCATGATGTTGGTGCCATCATTGAACCAGTAGGCATAGTTGTTTTCTTCCAGGCTAGTCTGTATTATAACATGAGGGCTTCTATACCTACATAACCTATATACATATTTATCTGTGGGAAGGCATGTCATATGTGTACCCAAAAGCAAGAAGAGCTTCCCTAGATCTGGAGAACAGGTCGTTATGAGCAATTTGATGTGGGTACTTTAGAGGAACCCTGGATCCTCTGAAAGAGTAGGAACTGCTCTTAAACTCTGAACCATGTCTCCAGGCCAAATATTTATTCTATTTTTTCATTGTTTGGGGGAAGGGGATGGTTCAACGGAGTGTGAGCGCTCTCAGGGCCAAATATGTCAAATCCTTCCTACAGTTGTAGTTACAGGCAATATTAAGCCCCCCAGTGTAGGTACTGGTAACCAAACATGGGTCCTCCCCAAGAGCAACAAATGTTCTTAACTTCTTCCTGTCTACCATTGCCAGTAATTGGTATAATTTAAAGAAGGGGTACATTTAATTGATAAAAGACATTGAGAAACATTTTTCTTCAATAAACATTTAAGCTGTGGTAGATTACCTAGTTCAACCAGTTAAAATCTCCAGAACTCATATTAGAAATAGAACTTGTCTTTCTGGTTTTGATCATCCATTTGAGACAAAGAGTGCAAACTCAGCCCCATTATTATACAACTAATATGACTGATTAAATTACTTAGAAAAAGGCCTTAACTTTTGGCATATCCAAAACTGACAGTTCAATGGATGAAACTTTTTTAAATGATTATTTGAAAATATTTTAATTCACAAGAAAGTCTGAAGTTTATACCAACTCGAAAGTGATTGAATAAATTTTAAGCCAAATAAAAAAATACTTTAAGAGGCTTTAGTGATGACTCAGTGATTGAAAGCACTTGGTGTTTCTTGAAGAGGACCCAGGTTCAGTTCCCAGGATCCACGAGAGGGTTTACAACTCTCTGTACGTTCCAGGGGATTTTCTTCTGACCTCCGGGGACCCCTGTATATTCGTACTACATATGCTTACACTGAGGCAAGCACTGATACACATAAAAAGTAAACATTTTAAAAGCATATTACATCAGGATCAACTTGAATCATTTTAAAAACAGGAAAAAGCAAACTAATTTAATGATATGTAAATTTTAACTTGAATAAATTTGTTATTTATTTGATATAAGATTAGGCTTTTTTTTCTTTTTTTTTTTTTTTTTTTTTTTTTTTTTTTTTTTTTACAACACCTCAGACATGGCTTTGATTACATTCAGAGTAGATTACATTCTAATCTGTTGTTGCTCTTGATCTGTTTTTTCACACAGAGTCTCTGACACAGACAGAATACGGAGCCTATCTGCAGCTGAAAATGAGTTTGAAACTCTGACCCTCCAGTGTCCACCTCCTGAATGTTGTGCTGACACTACAGCCTTGTGCAGCACCACGTCTGGCTCATGTCACAAGAACGCAGGAGAAATTTGAAGGAGTAAAACTGATGTGATAAAGGATTTGCTAATAAACTTGCTTAGGAAATACAGTGAGAATTCTGTTTTCTTTGAAAACACAAGAATGTTAGGTGCCTGTGCTTTTGTTTGAAGCCCAGGTGTGGGATATGGGCTGTTTCAGGTTTCCCACAGCAGCTGACTGTGATTTGTCCCTGCTCTGCTGGGGGCATGATTTTGCCAGCTGAAGATAGTTTACATCTGGAATTCTGGGGACTCTTCAGAGGATATCTAAATGCTAGAGCCCTGATAGAAGAAGCTGATTGGATGGCTGGTTACTGTTGCTGAAGTTTGTCAAGTAGTCTTGCACATAGAGACAGGGTACAAGAAATTAGATATTCTTGACCCAAGGAACTCAACACCCCTAATCAGCAGGAAGTAGTCTAGCAAGATCAATGCCCTTTGTCCTCTAACTTCTTTCTCTCCTACCTAGTGTTGGGGTTTGGAAGGGTGTAATATGCAGACTTGCTAAAAAATCAGCAAAGAAAGAGAATTCTGGTCTTCATTGAACTTTAGGATGGCTAAGAAGGTTTCTGCTAATGTTTATTCATTAAATGTTATTTGCAGACTGACCTGCAAATAGTCTACCCATAATAAAAGAAGACAAACAACTAGCCATTACATCCATCCCTATGTCAAAGAACATAGCTCAAGGAGGCAGTACAAAACCACAATCACCCTTATGTCAGGGCCTATCATTATATCCCCTGCATTCTTATCGAGGAAAACATAAATTGGCCAAGTAGACAGGAAGAACCTAGGTAACAATTCTTTGAAAAGACTAACATTGGTAAACTTGGGAAATAATTCTGGCAATCTTTGCTATGTGAATTTCCCGGGTGCCCAAGTGCCAAATTTGCAGTCTCCTGTCTCAGTTGAAATTGTTCAGAGTAAGATGACCTGGGTCCGGACCTAGAAGAGATTTAACAATGACTGTGTATGAAATACAAAAGTCTAAAGTGTTTATAAGTAGGCAAAAGCTTCTATTCTCATCAGGCTCGCCTTTGGGCATTAGCCAAAGCCTACATGTGTTATATTAAAGAGCTTCTCCAATATTAATCTAAGTGTTCTGAGTGATTTCTAACTGGAAGGCACACTACTGCTGTGCCAACTGTTTACTTATGGGGAAAAAAGGACAGAAATAAACCCAGATGCCTATTAAAAAGTTTTTCCTTAAACTTGAGTTTGACCATCTATTATTTCTATGATTGTTTTTCCTGAAGTAAGTTTCCACTGTCCAAGTATGGCACACATTGCCACACTCCTCCAGAGAAATAACATAACACAACAGGAGCTTTACACCAATAGGCCAAAAAAAAAAAAAAAAATTAAAAGTGCCGTAAACCAGGCCGTGGTCATAATCAATCTACTGGAGTACTTCTTACACTTAAACAATAAGAATGTCTAAAGAGTTTTTCTAATATATTGCTTGACTGAGTTCACAGTAAGCATCAGAGGCTTTACAGACACACCTCATTCATACTTTTCAAGTGCTAACAGCCTTTGGGGGATTGTGCCCTATTTTATGCACTGGAAGCCTAAAGCATGGAAGGAAAAGCTAAACGCTAAGTAACAACTACAAAAAGACAAACGGAAATGGCCGCACTTCCATAGGATTTGGATGGCCTGGTCTTGTGTATTACGACTGCAACAACAAGCAATTCCTACCTACATTTTTAACATCAACACTAAAAACTAGAGCCAAGGAACAAGGAAACATGGAGCTGGATTGTATGGCTCAATATCCTAATGAAAAGAGATAAGTATCTAATGGGTTATCACTGACACCAAAAATATAGACCTGAAGGAAAATACAAAAGTGCTGCAGATGACATGGAGCTACAACTTTAAAAGAGAACTATCTGGTGGGCCATTCCAATGAGGAAGAATTAGACACTAAAGAAGAGTCAATACCCAAACACAGAAGGAATTCACAGTTTGGCAACAACAACAAAAAAATAACCTTTAAATATTAAAGTTCAGGCAAAAGAGAACATGAAAAAATATGTTTACTATCTAATTATCAGGGAATTGTAAACTCTGTATCACCTCAGACCTGCTTGGAATAGCTACTAACAAGCTAAACAAGTCCATCTTGAAGATGGACAATCAAAGTTGTACTATGTATGGTCTCTAGGCACACATCATGACTGGCATGCATCAGCACTCGTTACACGTACACATACACACACACACAAAACTATAAATGTTTTATGTCTTAAAATATCACTGAACCCCAGGTCTTGGGTATCACCTGCTCAGAGACTACAATACTTGGTGAATGAGGAAATGGCAAGTCCTCAGTGTTTCACTTCTCAGGTCTTTGATATTTAATGAGCACAGTTTATTTCCATCTTTTTAACTGCCCTTTATACCTGGTTCCCACCCGCCCCTCCCCAGCTTTGATTGTCTGAGGGCATCATGAAAAGCAATGTCAATACTGTCTTGAAAAGCCTATATGGATGCCGACTGCTAAGTGGAATTCATGTGGAACCAAACAAAGAAATTGAAGAAATTCAAGATTAAAGTAAAATATTTACACCATCCAAATTAGCAATCTTATTACCTTTAAACTCAGCAACTGTGGATTCGGAAAAAATGATCAAAATAAATTTTAAGATAGTTGTATACTGAAGCAAGCTTCAATATTTATTAATTTTAATACTAATATGGTCACTATCCTTCCAATTAATGGAACCAGTGAGGGAAATATATATGTATATGTTTATATGTGTGTATATGTGTATGTATATGTTTATATGTGTGTGTATATTTGTGTATATATGTATACGAAGCTTCATTTTTTTCCAAAATAAGTCAGGAAAAGTCTCAACTACTATTTTATGAACAAGAAAACAGTTGTCTGCAGAGCTTTGCGTTATCAGAAATGCAATTTGTCAAGCACATTCATTTTCTTCACTAACATCTTCATTATCACATTCATTCTTTTCAACCATTTTATGATACACAGGAAAAAGTGGTCGCTGACAATTAAGGCAAGAAACACTTGGAAATTCTTGAAATTGTGCCTAAATATGAGCAGTAAATTCAACAAATTCCTCATCAGTCAGTGCTTTGCTCGGAACAGATGCCAATGGACCAGGAATGGGTACTTTTTTTTTTTTCTCTTTTTCACCAAAATAAGTTGAACAAATTCCCAAATGATTGCATATTTTAAAATCTAAGCTGTGTATTTGCCAACACTGTTAAGCTGCTGTATCAACTGTCTAGCTTCAACCAAATAAAACCTTTTGCAACTTTGGGAGAAACTTCTAAACAGGAAACTATAAATCTGGACAGATTTAATTGTTTCTGAATCAATAATGTATTTACATCATTTTTAATCTTTCTATTTATTCACATTACATGATATTCTACACATTATGCACATCGCACATAACTCGGTGTACACTTAGTTATTTGTTTTTACGTGAGACCAGTAAAATAAAAAAAAACAGCAATGATGTGGGGTTTTCTGTTGTCAAGTAACTTCAAGTGGTCATTCCATTACTAGGTTTTAATGATACAAAAATACTTGCTTACTAATATCAGAAAAAGTTTCTAGGAAATTTTTCACATATTTTTATAGATTTTTTTGTCTATAAGTGAGCCAACTGTCTTCAAGACATCCTATACATCCTATCATTAGCAGTCGAAAGACCATCAACCCCTGTTTATTTTATATTGTGCCAACACATACTTTTTGGAGCATATATGCAGAGCTGCTTGTCTAGATACAGCTTCTAGGTACTGAAGTATTTTTTCATACTTTATAATATAGACTTTGAGACCTATGGTTTCACTATATTCATTGATTTAATGATAAAGTGTCTTAAAACACAAAGCGGCCACTCTGCTTGGTATCTCTGTAATAATACAGGGATGTGCCAACCTTCTCTCTTCTTCACAGGACAAAGGTTCTTTGACATTCTAATGTGAACAACGGCAAGCCTTACAGACTTGTAGTGGGAAGAGTTGGACAGTACATGAATTAACATAGACTATTAGATTTGTGTAGTGTGCATACTGGTGGTGGCTTCATACATAAGATTAGAATATGACGCCAGTTTAAAACATCCCCTGAAATTCCATAGCTAATGGCAGTTTGCTGTCCAGTTTTGTTCAGTTTTATGTCAACTTGCCACAAGCTAGAGTCATTTTGGAAGAAGGACTTTCAATTGAGAAAACTGCTTCCATAAGAGAGGGCTGTAGGAAAGCCTCCGTGCATTTTCTTGATTAGTGATTGACATTTGAGGGCTTGGCCTAGTGTGTGTGCTACCACCCCTGGGAAGGTGATCCTGGGCTCTGGGAGAAACAGGCTGAGAAAACCAGGAGGAGCAAGCCAGTAAGCAGCATTCCTCCGTGGCCTCTGCATCAGCTCCTGCCTCCAGGTGCCTGCCCTGTTTGAGTTCCTGTCCTTACTTTCTTCGATGATGATTTTTGATGTGGAAACGTAAGCTGAAACAAACCTTTTCTATCCAAGTTGCTTTTGGTCACCGCAAGTCTATTCAAGACACTGGCCTTATCAAACTAACGCTGTAACTGTTAAGGAAGATTCCAAACTTTCTTTTGTCAATCATTATTATATACATTGGTATGCACATAGGCTGAGAATCCCTAATCCAAAATCTTCTAACTGACACTTTTTTGAGCACCAGCATGATGTCCCAAGAGGATAATTCCACACCTGTCCCTATGAACCACTACCAACCAGTCAGGATGATTTCATGAAATACCAAAAGTATTAATAAGATATGAATTAATTGTGCTCAAAAATAGCTCTAATCCCAGAGTTCTTTATGTACGTTATAAATATTACAACATGCAGAAGAATCAAAAGTCTCAAACTCTTCTGATCCCAAGAAATTTATATAAAGGATATTTAACCTGTACAGGGCATTTATGTCCCTATATACTACATAACCCCCAATGAGATCCAACTACGAAACTAAACTTGAAAATGAGTTCAAATCTGAAATCCATTCTCTTACCTTATTTAACAATTCCCCAGTAAAAGGTCAAAGTCTACATTTTATCATCAAATCAGAAATTAATGGTATATATTATGTCCAAAATTACAACTTGAATAAAAAGATCCACCAAAGGGTACCATTAGTTTAAAAGGGTTTTGCTGACCGCACACCCTGGGGTGATCCACTAACTAATTACTCTCAATCTGTGTGAAAGCAGAGTGGCTAAAATTAACTCTAAGGGTTAAAGGGGACACAGCAACTGTTAAGAAAACAATATACAATTAAGAAACAAAAACAATGACAAGCACCCTTAATGCAACTAGAAGACCAAGGCACCAGCCTTGTTACTCTGGTGCCTATGTCCCACTTACAAACTCACTCTTTAATTTCAGTGTTAAGAGTAAAGTTTAGGTCAGGCTTCTTACAGATGCTGATGCTCAAAGTAAGGGTGCTGAAGAGGAAGCCCTGGTTGTCTTTTTAGTAAGATAAAACTCAAATGGACAGGAAGTTGGATAACTGTATCACACGTCACTCACTCGATGCCCTCTGTGTTTCAAGTGCACGTGTGCACCTCTGTGTGCACGAGTGCCGATCTAGGTATGTAACCTGCTGCAGATCCAGACTGCATCATCCTCTGACATGTTGCTCCTTGCTTCACTAACGCCTTCTCATCCTATGTATTCAAAATTCCCTTGATGGAAGAAAGTTAAAGAATTTCAGAGTAAAACTAGAAGTCACACATACTGATTAAAGAACACATCTTCATATATAAGCAACCTCCAATGTGAAGTAAAAACATTGAATAAATTAACATTGTAAGTTAGCCCTTAGCTCAGTCTCCCAAAAGGACAGAGTCAATAACATCTTATGCATTCATACATTCTTCCATGCAAAGAAAGAGATCATCTCAGATTGCTAAACTATCAGATTAAAAAAATCTTACTAACTTATAACTCACAAAATGGTTAGCATGTAATACCTTAAAAGTATCTCTGTTGAATTACCGTCTAGTTTAATCCAATATGAACAGATATCTGCTACTTTCTAAACCTACAAATTGAGGGGAAAGTACATTGTTAAGTTCTACAGGACAGTAACTTCAAACAAAGTTTCAAAGCAAACTCAGCAGCTCTCCTGTTTAGCCCTGTCCACCTCAGATGCTCATCCCACAGAGAAAATCTCATGAATAATACTGGTGAAACCAATCGAGTTGTCAGTGAATACTCCCAATGAATTAAGCATCCATGCTAGCCTTCAGGGGCTCTTGAGCACAGACAAGATAAAAGTCCCCTAAAACTGAAGCAATAAATAGGAAGGACTGTGAACATCTAAAGAACCTTCTGCTGAAAAGCCCCTTTCTCTCTCATCATTCTTTCTCACAGTTCATGTCTTCATGAAGCATAAGAGAAAGCATGAGACAAGATACAAAAGCCCCCTCCTACCTTCTTACCTCCATACTTGCAAGCTACCCACTCCTGCTGTCACAGCAAAAGAATTCTGTCTGGGCAAAGAACATATCCCAAAATAGATACAGAAGATAACATAGATAACGAATGACGCATAGGTAGATAGATAACAGATAGGTGATTGATAGTTACATGATTGATACAGATAGCTGGAGAGATGGTAGACGACGATGATGGCAGATACAGATAATAGGTTATTGATATCTAGATCGATAGATGATCAAATAACTGAAGAGGCACACTGTCTAGACCCATGACTAGACTATATATAAATATATATACATATATATAATTCACATTTCAAAATTTCTCACCTTGCCATACCTATAAAAGAGGGTATGACTACCTCAGGAAAACTTTTCAAACTTTTCTTTTGATGAAAAGCTACAAAATAAACAGGATAAAGAAAGGATCCCCTTAGAAAGTGCCAGTAGGGCTGGCACCCTTCTCTCCCCAGCATTCCTCCTGCTCTCCCCAGGTCTTGGCTCAGGTCTAAACAGCACTTGACTGTACTCCAGTTTGCTTTCTGCCATTACATTTTTGCCATTCTTAAACCCCCTTCACAAAGCTAACATGGATCTCAGATACGCCCAGTATGGTTATCTCTTCTGAGAAGATTGCTGAGGTTTTTACAATGTAAGTTTCTAATCATCTCAAGACTTTATTCATAAGTGAACCTTCCCTACATCTCCTACGGAGGCTGTTCCAGCCTGCTGCACCCTGTATGTCCTCTTGCTTACACTTCTCCTGGGTACTGATAACACTCCCCAGACAGCAGCCCCCTGAGGCAACTGAAATTCACTCTGTATCCAAACCTCAACTCAAACTTCTTGAATCAGCCCCCATTCAAAACTTCAAAGACAGATACATACAGAAAGAGAGAGAGAGAGAGAGAGAGAGAGAGAGAGAGAGAGAAAGAAAAGAGAGAGACAGAGACAGAGACAGACAGAGACAGACAGAGACAAGACTTTAAGCAAGTCAAAACAAAGTTTGTCTGTATTAACCTAGCCCATTTGGGACATTCCAACACTATACCATCTTCTTTAGAACATCCGGTTAAATTGTTGTTATGGAATCGAATGGGCTTTGTGAATAATTTCATTACATGTGTTATATATGCCTGTGTGGTACTGCTTTTTAATTAACTTATCCATATCATAACAGAAATATGTGAAGGCTATCCAGTGAGGCAGCCAGAGCCTAGAATGCTTGCATATTCACCTTCTCCAGGAAGAGGGAGGACTGGATTCAGTACTTCAAGGGAGCTACAAAAAGTTCAATTACATAACGAAAAATATCACTCCCTTTAATTAACAAGACTTCAAGGCACTTACTGTTACTTGAGTCTGGCCTCTAGAATTTTCACCTCCTGGATTAGTGAGGGCTTCCCAGGAGCAATTCCCTAGACCTCTGTACTAAGCACCATTAGTTACTTACACCGCTCAAAAAGTGTAGGACACTTTGTTCCAAACCGTTTAAGAAAATCCGCTCTTGACTGTTCATTAAAAGGTGAGGAGTAGCCAGTGAGCCTTCCAGAGTTGAAATTCAGCACTCTTAGTTACCTCCACTATCTCTCTCTCCTCCCCCAGAACTCTGGCTGTCCATACTGTGAAGGAGCGGCAGGAAGGGCCCTTCCCCCTTCCATGAAGCATCCTTCTGGATGGCTGTGGAGATAACCTAACTTCGAAAGTGCGCTGGAAACAAAGATGGGTGGCCTAGCCCAGCTTTACAGGCCTTACCCCAACCAGTCTTTAATGACCGCTATCCAGAGTCCCATAGCCTCAAACTTAAGAGCAAAGCCAGCACTGGATGTTCTTGGAACCACAGACCCTCTCACTACTCCAGTCTCCCAAGATCAGTGCACGGAAATTTAAGCCAAAACTGCTGTAAATTTCAGGTTTTATTGTTGGAAAATGTTTCTAAGCTCACACAGAGGTGGTACTAAATCCAGGAAGGACTTGGGTAGTGGTACCAACTGCTCAGTTGTTTTCACAGCTGGCTTAATCAATCACCCTTTCTTAAAAGCACTATTGGCAGGTGAGAAATTCCTGGCGTCCAGGTCACACCCGGAACTCCTCAGCATCAATTAGAGCTGAAAGAGGATGTAGTGGAAGGGAGCGGTGCTGAAAAAGCGCTGGGCTGTCCCAAGGGAACTCTGGCGCTGGAAAGCGGATCTGGCATCAGGTAGGCTCTGGTCCAGGGAAAAGAGTCAGGACAGCTAGGAAACCTCAAGAATATGCCGGAGCGCGAGGAGAAAAGTGCAAGATTCCTTGAACTGTCATCGGGGGAAGGGGGGTAAAGGAGGTGAGAAGGATGGCGTGCTAGCCAAGAAGCTGGAGGTCAGTCCTGGGAAGACTGCGTGGTAGGCAGAGCAGTGCCTGGGGCGAGGGCATGCAACCCGGCCACAGCCAGGCTGTACGGCGCGGGCGAGGCCGGCTGCAAAGTTGGCGGACCCGGGGCACCTTACCTTCTGGTCCACGATAGAGCAAGCCATCTCCCGGACGTGCGCCAGGCTGTAGTCGCCAGCGGAGTCCTGCAGGAGCAGCACCGGCTCACGGCTCAAGCCGATCTGCAAATGGAACGAGATGCCCCCCGCCGGGGCGGCCCCAGGCGCCGGGAAGGGTGCGGGCCCAGAGCCGGGGACCAGCGCGGCGGCGGCAGCGGCCACGGCGGCCGCGGCGGGCAGCAGCGGGCTGGGCGGCCGCAGCAGCGGAGGGGCGCTCATCGCGTGAGTGAGCCCCAAAGTTTGGCGGACGTGGGGCGCGGCGTCGCTGCCTGCGGCGGCCGAGAAAAACCACCAAACTTTCCGGGAAAGTCCGCGCGCGGGGACAGGGCGCGCGGCCGGGGCTGGCGAGGGCGGGAGCGGCGAAGATGGCCGAGCGGAGCCGGGGCCGGCGGGCGGGCGAGCGGGCGGGCGGGCGGGCGCGCGGCAGTGCGGGGGAGGCGCCCAGCTACAGCCTCCGCGGCGCGCTCCGCTCCGGGGACCACGGCGGGTCCGCGCGGCCGGCGCCGCGGGGCGGGGCGGGGCGAGGGCGGCGCCGCCGAGCCGACAAGGGGAACGGGAGGCCGGCGGGGAGCCGCCCCCTGCGCGCAGCATCGGCCCCAGCCCACTCGGCGGACACAGGCGCCGCGGACCCGCCCATTCAGGGCAGTCCTGGCCAAGCTTTCCAAGCGATCCCACAAGAGTGGACCGGGGCACGCCAGCCAGGCAGAGCCCAGTTAATGGGGGACTCCCCCTGGGAGCCCTCGAGTTTATTAAAGGGTAGGCGGCCAGTCAGCTGACGTTGTCTCTCTAGTAATAGCGGAGAGTCTGTACCCTTTCCATCAATCCCCACTGCTCCACCCACCGCCTTCTTAAGAGCAGGCAAGAGCAAGGTCTGAATAGGGTTCTTGCTTTCTACTTTGTTTTGTGTTTGGAACTTCAGCCTCTTCAAAACTGTCAATCTAAACGTGGCTTTCTAGGAGCGATTCCAGCCCCACACCCACACCACTAATTTTGATCTGATTATACTGGTGGCTGGGTAAAAAGAGGAGCTTCAGAGACCTTAGATCCTGATTATACTTCCGTCCTTTCTATCAGGATGGGTTCTTTGAGTTGGGAGGTGTACAGGGGCCCTATTTGGTTTAACAGGCTGCAACGATAGTCATCAGAGGCCTTCTGGAAATTCTTAGTAAATTCTGAAAGGGGCTCCATCTTGGCAGCCCTACTTCTCATGTTAGCTTCTCCAATGTGTCCTCTTAGATGCACAAGCACACAAACCATTTTGCATGTTTGTTTTCATTTGCAGTGTGTTAATTTTGTTTTGTTTATTTATCTGGTCTTGATAATGGTTCTCTTCTGGATCAAAACATTAAAATGTGGTTTTCTACAGAATTGTCAGTAATGGAATCTTGAAATTTCCAACTACATATAGACTCATTCGCTAATCTAGAAAACTCTCTAAATTTATGGTACAAACCACTATTTGGGTAGGCCTAAGTGTACAGGGTACTTTAAAGGAATTAGCTTTACCTAAGAGTGGACAGAGCAGGAGACATCTTATTTTCTAGCTATCACAGCTCTGAACAGAGGACTTCTGTCCCAGAGTCTGCTGGCACTAGCCATCCACTTATGACGTCAGACTACGTTCTTGCCGTGACAGATTACATTGAAAATATAAAAGTAAGGCAGTAAATAAAGTTAGTTCTGATAGCAACAATTGCCATAAATAACAGTAACACAGTGGTTAACAGCATTAACTATGATCAAGAACATGAGGCTCAATACTTCGGCCAGTGAAGAAAACAGATCTTTCCTGGGGTGTTTCCAAGGCCTGGTTGATGGAAAGGACTGTCTTAAGACAAGCTTAGGTAATGGCCTTCAAGTCACGTAGAACAGAAAAGACCCCAAGAGAGGATTAACTGCACTGTCCTTGAAGGCACAGAAGAAATGAGGCTAAAGGACAGATAGAAACCAGTTCTTCAAAGCTGTGCTAAATTGTTTCTGGTTTATTCTCAATGCACTGCTCAACCATTGGGAGGGTTTTTACAAGCCAGAGAATGTGATTAACACGTTTTAAAGGATCACTCTTTGGCTGTTATGCAGGAAAACAAATCATAAGAGAAAGGCATAAAAGCCGAGGCAGTAGGTTAGGGACCCTAGCTGTTGCCCCTCCCTCTACAGGATCTGTGTGATGGTAGCAGGGGATGTGGAGAAATGAAAGGCTACAGTTCTTAATGTGGAGGCACAGCTAAAGGCCTTGCCTTGCCGTTTACTCAGATTCTCCAGGGTGGGGAGTAATAAAAGTCTCACAAAGGACTCCAAGGTTTTTTGAGAAGTTTGTGTGATCCTCTACTGCTGATAATTGAGACAGAAGACAGAAAAGAAGCAGGTTGGGGAGAAAGAGTATTCATTCTCTAAGCATTTACGTTTGAAATGACACTAAACATTCAAATGGTAATTACCAGAACCGGATTTATGAGCCCCATATTCAAGAAAAATAAATGGGTCAGAACTACATTTGAGGTCATTTCAAAGCTAGACAAGGTCTCTCGAAACAATTTCACATACTCATCAATTTTATGAAGTATATAGGAGCATGGATGAACCATTTTGGAAGAAAAAAAACTGTGACTAACTCCTTATGCTATATCTGTGATGTGAAAGATTCTTTGTAGGGTTTTGGAAATAGTTGAAAAGGAAGCAAAAGACAGAAACAACCCAAGAAATTGAAATTATTCTTAAGAACCTTCGCCATTAGTTGATGATGAAAAATAAAGGAAGTCACATAAACACAAAACAAAACTTAAAGCCTCTTGAACCCTATAACCAGCAGAACACACCCCCCCCCCCCACACACACACACACACACTAACATACACACAGAGTTGGTGGATCCAAGTTTCTTTCCTATGGGGAACCCAGGGTTGAGACAGCATTTCACTCTGTAGGCAAGGATGACCTCAGTGGGCTATGATCCTGTTTCCTCCTCACCAGAGCTGGGAATTCGGCCATGTGCCACACCCAGTGAGTGTGGAAATTGTTATGGTAGGCATGTGAAGCCTGGAAGGCTGCCATCTGGTACTAACTTTTGCTGAGTGGCAAAGGAATGAACCAATACATCCTAAGGAACCTGGTATGTTTCTCTTGTGACTACAAAATAATGTGCCGGAAACTTGGAGGATTTGGGAGAGCATCAGTGACTTCAAGCCCTTCTAGATATTTTACCCTTGGAAAATAAGAGTATTTGGGAAATAAGTTGTGACTCAAATTAATGACTTGTGTCTTTTGAAATGAATTCTTACCAGTTTGAATTTTCACTAATGTTGCTGAGATAACTCTGGTGATGTCTAATGAATATCTAAGAAGGTTCAAAGCTTTAATCAACATTCTACCCAAAAGAGTGACCAGGTACATAGAACAATGATACTCTTGCAGACGTTTTTCAAACAGGTTATATGTCTCAATAATTGTGGAATTATCCAGTAATTTAAAATCAACAATCGAAAGTCTGATTTTTTTTTCTTGAAAAAGAAAAAAAAATAGCCTGATTTGAGAAAAGTCAGATTAGAAGAACCATAAACTTGGTCCAAATAAGATGGGCACAGAGAGAGAAAATAAAATTTAAAAATCTTAAAGCAGTTCTGTGAATGAAGAGATTATATTCTCTAGTCTAAACATTTAAAACATAAGAAACTGAGGACTTGAGGAATTATTAAAAAAAAGTTTGAAACTCAGAAATGTGAAGCAGACATTATTATAGCATATACTTTCTATGTATATTTTTGAACTCTAGAAGCTGTGTGCTTAAGGATAAAGATGGAGGGATGGAGATGGATGATAAACATTTTATTGTTGCTTGTTTTAGAGTGTTCATATATAATTTTCTGTCAACCAGGTTAGATTCAGATAATGGCACAAAGGGCACAAAAAAAATAAGATTCTAATAATGTACTGCATGGTTTGATGTCAACTTGACACAAACTATCGTCATCTCAGAAGAGAGAACCTCAATTAATAAAATTCTTCCATAAGATTGGATTGGACACAATCCTGTAAGGCATTTTCATAATTGGTGTTAGATAGGGGTGGGACCAGCCTATTATGGATAGTGCCATCCATTGGCTAGACCAAGCTGAGCCAGCAAGCTGAACAAGCCATGATGAACAAGCCAGCAAATAGCACTCTTCCATGGCTTCTGCAGCTCCTGCCTCCAGGTTCCTATCCTGATTTCTTTCGATGAAGGATAACAATATGAAAGTGTAAAACAAATAAACTCTTTCCTTGTCATGGTGTATCAGCAGAGCAATTTAGCTCTCACTGAGACAAATGGAGACATCAATTACATAGTCCTCTGACAGAAATCTGGTACTAAAACCACGGTCCTGGTTCAACTTGACACAAGCCAGACTGTGAAGAAGGAACTTCAACTGAAAAAAAAAAATGTTTCTGTCATATTAGCTCATTGGCAAGTTTGTAAAGCAACTCTTGATTATGAGCATTGTGGGAAGCAGTGGTGAAAAGGCAGGTGTCCATGGGTAATATGAGAAAGGAAACTGAGCAAGCCAGGGGAGCAAGCCCAGTAAGCAGCGTTCCTCTCTGACTTCTGCTTCAGTTCCTGCTTGAGTTTCTGCCCAGATTTCCTTCAGTGACAGACTGTGACCTGAGAATTCAAAGTTAAAATAACTCCCCCAGGTTGATTTTGGTCATGGTGTCTTTATCACAGCAATAGAAACTGAACCAAGAAAGACAACATAACCGCTTTATCATGCTGATAATTTCAAGGAAATGAAAGGGGAGGGAAGAAAGCTGAGGTTAATTGTTCACCAGGGAGGAAAAACGATTTGTTGGATTTCACAAACTTAAGAAAAGGTAGATGTGATTCTAGAATCAAACACTCCAAAGTGACAGGAGGCCATTGAAGACAAGTTTCCAACTGTCACATCCCAACTGATCCAGCTGAGCCATAAACTTCAAAACCCTTGTAACCACCTCAGAAGTTCTAGATCAATAGAGAACTGTAGAAACTAGAGATGAGAAATATGAGAAAGAGTAAGTAAGAATTATTAGAAGCTAAAACAATCAAAATGGCTTTTATGAGACCATTTTATGTATTGACAATGTTCTTAAAATGTGTGTTATGTAACAATGTTATACATAGATGCAGACATAGACATGACTTTTTATGAGGAATGGGGGTTCTAGACAACTTGACTCACTTTCAACCAAAGCCCCTGCTTTCAACTGCTAATTGTAACTTTAATTTTTTCAAATTCTATTTTAAATGGTAGTTCTTAAATGGTTTAACCTCCCTTGTGGCCCACCAGAGGCCCTGGAAAAGAAAGGCTCAAGTCAGTAGGAGGGACCAACAGGAACACCAAGAGAAGTTCTCAGCTGTGCCTCTCTCAGGGAAGTGAAGATCAGCGAAGATGTGAGACCCACTAGCGTTGCACAGCTAGCTGTACCAGCAAGTCTCTGTCACTCCATGGAGTCCTGTTTATACCCTCCAAACATCACGTATCCTCCATGTGCCTTGCCTCATCATGTTCATCCAATCAGCCCAAGTCCTTGGAAGCAGCAACAAACTGCAGCACACCACCAGAAGTTTTTTGATGATTTCTTTCTATGGCATTCTAAACAAATGCAACTCAACTATGCAATGTAAGGCAAACCAGTACAAGCATGTCATTAGTAAAGAATCTCTCATCACATGTCCCTTCACGGGCTTGCTTTAGCAGAACATCCTCTCTCCTGTGTCTGCTTCAGTGAAACATTCTTTCACAAGTCTGCCTTAGCCTTTCACACCTGTGCCCACTTTAACGAAACATTCCTTCACATGTTTGCCCCAGCAAAACACCATCCAACTGACCTTCCAAAAGAACCCTTAAGTGTCCACTTCAGATAGTATATCAGGATCTCATAAATTTCATTTAAAATAAAAGTTCCCATTGCTAACAAGAAATCTGAAATTCATTGTAGACGTGTAGAAAGCAAACACATGATGAAGGAAAGGCTGCTTAGCTGTATGATGTGCAATGTACTAGTGTGTGCTTGTGTGCCACATGGGTTCACATATGCTGCTCTATGTCTTCTGTTTCTTATTTCAAAATGGAGAATATTATAAATATTTTGTTTATCGGAATTTCAAATAAAGTTACATTTCTCCTGCTATCTATTGAATAAAAGTAACTACTTACAGAAGTAATTAAGTCTCCATTAGATTTCCCTAGAATACTATGTAAATACTATGTAAATACTATGCAAAAACTATGTAAAACTAATATTAAATTGCTCTTAAGGTGCTGATGTCAGAATCCACGTGTGAAGTCCCAATGGATACCTCTATAGACCCTTGATGTCAATCAAGGATTTAGATCTAGAGCACAAAGTGAACTCGGGGACAAGGCCATGTGACTGTCACAATTAGAAATGGGTTGCTGAAAAATGTGAGGTATAATCATTTTCTACAACATGTAAATAGGTTATGTGCAAGATAAATATACAATATCAATGAATATTGCTTATTTATCTTTGATTGCTAAAAATGTTACACTCATAGATATAAAGAGACCACGCTTTCATCTAAAACTAAACAACAGGTTTTTTGGAGTCCCTTTCATAGTGTTGTTAGTAAGTTATCATCAAATTTTACTCTATTCAAAAATTTTCAGCAAAATTGTTTTAAAAGTTAATTTAATCAGAGATCTTATTTTCCAAAAATTAAACCTCCCAAGAAGAGATGAATGTCTCTCAACTTTATAAATAAATCATCTTGAGAAATAGGTCTCTGATAAAAAGAACTTGCTAGCCATTTCAGAGTACTGATAAACACTCTGCTGCCTAATAATCAACTATTAAATTATCTTTGTATTTTCTGTTTGTTAGTTGTTTATTTGTTTGTTTTAGGACAGGATTCCTCTGTGTGACCCTGGCTGTCCTGAATCTCTCTCTCTCTCTCTCTCTCTCTCTCTCTCTCTCTCTCTCCACCAGGCTGGCCTTGAATTCAGAGATCTTCCTCCCAAGTGGTGGGATTAAAGAAATATGCCACCACTACGTGGTTGTATTTTATTTTAATGTGAGAGTAAATGTCTCAATATCCTTATTGATCCCTTGTATATGAGAATTCTAAACTCCTTAAGTGTCCTGATATATTTATGAAATGTTCTTTTTACTGATGAAAGAAAGCTTGTTACATGGAGAAGAAATGGGTTGCTTCACACAAAAGGAAAAACGTGCCATTTTTACTTAATTCTGTGGAACTGTGTCTCTAAGCTGCTTTCTGAATATCATGTTTGCCTGGATTTATTTATATTTCTGAAAAAGGCATACTTTCCCCTGAAATCAGGTAGGTATCCACCATTAATACTTTTCCTTTTATTTTACTTTTTAAGAATTTTAATCAGTTGTGAATTTGAAAACATATATATATATATATATATAACATATTCAAAAATATTGAATATATTTATATTGAACTATATATATGTGCATATATATATGAATTTCTAGACATATTTTCAAAAAAGAATAGTTTTTGATATGACATTTATTTTATTTTCATTTATATTCATCAATAATACTACATCCAGCTTCCAGGAAGTTTGTGCAAGCACTTTTTAACCGTTATTTGTCATTTTTGCATTCCTGGGTGAGCTTTAAAATTTCGTGTTCAAAATGTTAAACCTTTTACCTGTACCCATTTTACACAAATGCCAAACACCCACATTTACCTTTCCATTTCATCTTCTTGGTTTTGATAAGACTTACTTCCTTAAACACATCTGTCCCAAACAGTGAAGATGACTCTATAATAGATAGGAACTATCTAGACTATTCAGAACTCCCTACACAAAGCATACTGAAATGATCACCCTGACAGTTTTTTCTTTGACCTTACTATACTTACAAGCTGTGGCTTAGACTTCACAACTGGAATTGTGGATATAATCTGCCAAGTAAATCTAATATTCAAATTCAAAAGCTGCTAGCAGCAGCACACTTATCTCCTATAACAATATGATTCTAATACTACCTATAAGGTCCAGTTTCCAGAGGTTAGAACTTTTTTCCGAATGTATGTCATAGCCAAACATTTTCTATTATGAATGTACTCTGTCATCCAACTTATTCTCTTGGGTACATATCATTTTGTGAAACTGTATATTCTTTTTTCAGCATGTTTAAAACTAATGACCAAACTTTAGAAACTTAATTAGAAAGAATAAAGAAGATACAATTAATCCAAAATTATCTGGGGAACCCTCCCTTGAAAAAATGTATTTTAGCTGAATTTTCATTTCAATGCTTGATTTGGAAAATGAAAACTTGTAATGGAAAGAAACTGGCAGATTTCTTTCTTACAAAAAAACAGAAACAGGAAAATAGTTTTCTGAGCAAAAATAATTTGCTTTTCTAAAATTTTTTCTAAAAGTTTTTAAAGTAGTATTATTTCTAAAATTCTTTATTAGTAAAAACAATGTGCATTTCACTAGTATTAAAAGTCTACATAATTAAAATGAAGTTTTCCTTATGACATTGAAGCTATATTCTATCTAATTAATGTTATTTCTCTACCAATTTTTGTCCTCAAATAGGTTCTTCCTAATGTAATGTAAGTAATGTAAGTATAATATACCTTCAGTCCTTTAAAATATGTACTTACATTTTTAATAATTAAAAATGAAAAATGAAAACAGTTTCCCTCTATAAGTGTAAGTAAAGTATTTCCTTAGGTAGCTATTTATTTCATATGTAACTATAGAGACTAGTTCTACATGTGTATATATTTTACTTACATTTTTGTGACCCCATTCTATATTTTTGAATTTATTAGCCGTCCAGAATATCAATAAATAAATATCATAAACAAATAAATATCATAAACAACATAAAATATAAACAACAACAATGAAATATTTACATTTATATTTGTTTTTTAAATGTGTGGAAGAAGAGATCACTGAAGAAGGTCCTCGGTCATCTTCCCTTTGCTGATCTGTTGAAACCCACACTGACAAGTGTATACAATGGGATCCGAATGTTGTCTTCCATCTACCAGAATTCCCTTCAATGCCCTACTCTTTTTGTCTTGTTTTAATTTTTTCTCAATTCATGATCATCACGATCTGACCTTGCAAACTGAACTTTAAAAAACCCAATTTTTGAAATAAAATGTCCTTTCTCTGAAGAAATAAAACAATTTAAACTACCAATGAGAAAAACATTTTTTAGCCTTTTCTTTAGCAAATAGCTTGTCTTTGTACAAAGAATTCTAAAAGCTTTCTAATTAAGTGATGTGTTTGTTTGTGTGTTGGTTTAGATTCATAATTTGTTCTTTGTCTTCCAAAACAATAAAGCTGTTTTAATGAATAAAAAATTTTATCAAATAATAGTACAAATGTGTTCAACATTATTCATGGCTGAAAAGTTATTATAACATTTACTTCAAGTGTACTTCACTGTGCAAACAAGGAAAGGAAAACGTTTACTAATTTTTATTGTCTTCGTTTAAACAAAACTTTATAGGGAATTATACTCTCTATACTATACAAGACAGAGATAAATATTAAATGTTTGCCTTGGATTCCCTAGGTGCAAGCTCTTGTCCTATAACTGTTGTATAGACATTCTTTAGTACAGGAGCACACACAAGTCCACTAATGGACCATTTGAATAAATCTATTCAACTTTAGTGTGAAGACAGAAAACTTACAATCACTGTTTTCAAGATGGCCTTTGTAAGTATCCATCATATTCAAGACTTCAGATCACAGGAAACAGTTGTGGGAGTCCTTAGTGAGTTCCAGAGAAGGTTGTTCACAGGACTCGGACTTGCCATCCATATTTGGCATGTGTAGTGTCTGTGTCCTGTCTAGACAGTAACAATTTCTTAGTACAGTTACTCTAGCACAGAGTGCATGGTATTGGTTTCACTTGCTGCCAATACTGGTGGAAACCATTTTGGAACCATCTCCAAACAGCCATCTTCACGTGTGTCTAGACCAAGTATCTATCTAGTGCATTCGTTCTCATATGTGTTCAGAGATTGTTATAATAGTTGAGGATACTGGCTTAAAATGCATAGTATCACATAGTGGCCCAGATTCCTCCCCAAAATAAGAAAAGATGACTCTACTATCTTTTTTATTTTTCTGAAAACATGCACTGATGTATATTGGGATTTTTAATTATAAAATTTAATGCATCCTACTTTAGACTTTGAATACAATGAAGTCTAAATTAAAACTAAATATTGTGTTTTAGTAATGACAGTTAAATTATCTCTTATTTTTGTTATTTGTGAACACATGCAGAATCCTATTGAAGGCATTACTTTATAATCTTATTTTGGGAGAGGGTAAAGAAATTTACTTCAATTTACATGTCAAGGGCAAAAACGAAGGATGACAGGAATCTGGAGACAGGAACTGATGCAGAGGCCATGGAGGAACACTGCTTACTAGCTTGCTGCTGATGGGTTTCTCAGCCTCCTTTCTTATAGCACCCAAGAACCCCAGCCCTGGGGAGGTCCCACCCATAGTGAGCTGGGTCTTCTTACATCAGTCATCAATGAAGTAAACGCACCTCAGATTTCCCATAGGCCATTCTCTTGGAGGTGTTTTCTCAATTAATAGTCCTTCTCCAAGAGTTTTCCCACCGCTTTGTGTCATGGTGACTCAAAACAATCAACAATAACTCATTGGAGCACAGGTAGCACCAGCATTGCTATACTGTCACAAAGCCTGAACCTAGCATGGGAGATGACTCCTTCACGAAGACTGTATCTCTGAAGCCTCCAGTATCCCTGTAGGCAGGTTAGAGGCAGACAACTTAGACTGTCTTTTGGACAGAATTGTTTTATTTCCATAAACAGGAGGAAGGGTCCTTGTGAAAAGTCACATTTCACCAACTTCCTGACTTCTTTGAGTTGCTTCCTCCCTAAGCCTCCTAAGTTTATAATCTTATCTTTTAACTTAATATACCAAAGCATCTTTTCAAAGCATTTACTATTTTTCAGAAACATTATTTGGGATGGCTGCAGAATGTTCCAGACAAACTGTAGTGGAGCACTTACTTCCTGTGGCTCTTTAAAAATGCTTTTAAAATTCAGTAATTTCACTCTAACTTGGCCAGAGTTTATATCTATTAAATAAAGATTGAGACAGTTGCTGGGGAGAGATTACTAACAAGATTTTCCTACAGGTTTTAAAAATAGAATCATTTCAAACTGGGGTGGGGGAATCTAAAAATCATGATGGTGAAATTATATTAAAATGACATAAAATCTTAAAAGTCATTTTAATTAAGACATTTCATAAATGTTTAAATTGAATATTCAAATCAAATTTGACACATTAGGAGAACATCAGTTATGCTGTCAGAATTCAGAACAGTGATATATGCTATATTTGGAAAGTTGTTTGTCTCTCTGTGTGTGTGTGTGTGTGTGTGTGTGTGTGTGTGTGTGTGTATTTTATGGCAGAAATTCATTAACTTTATATGTGTTTGCAGCCTTAGCCAATAAAACAGCAATACATAATGCTTTGACTATAAGGATGACAGAAGAAATAAAAAGAAAATAGAATATAAAAGAAAGCAGAGCCTTAACATATCAATATTTACATTAGATGTACATGAACCAAAACATTAACTAAAAGATCTTGTGAGACTGGATTAAAGTTATATCAACTAGGCAGTGAGATGACTGGTGAGTAACAGCACTTCCTACACAATCCTGAGTTTATCTGCAGACCCTATATTAAAAAGCTGGGTGCGGTAGCATACATCTATAACAGCATCACTGCTACGACAGAGTTAGGATATAGGAGAATGTCCTGGTAGCTTGGAGGAAAGATAACTTGTACTACACAGTGCAGTAGTAAAAAATGAGAGATTCTGCCTTAAACAAGGTGGAAGAAAAAAAATACTCCTGATAAATTATCCTCTAAACTCCACATGCTTGCTGCCTCATGTGAACCCACGCAGACCACAAATACATACACATGAGAACAAAATCACTTCAAATATGACTATGCAGAAAAACTAGAAACACAACATATTGTTGTTTTGTGTGTGTGTGTGATATAATTACTAATAAAAAAAAATCCAGAATGACTACATCTGGAGTACAGCCTCCAGAGAGAAATCAGTTTTCCAAGGACATGTTTTAAAAAAAATACAACAGGGTCATACACCAAGAATGCATAGCAATCATAGAGATTTGTGCTTCAAACAGTCCAGCTACAATATTCAATAAACAGCCTGACTGATGGCAATGTCAGTATCCTTATATTACCAATTGATATAGAACTAAACAAATCAAGTGTATAGCAGAAATAACACCACCATTAACCAACATCAAATTCACAGTTACAGAACACATGCCCCAAAAGAGCAAATATATATATTCATTCCAAGCACCAATAGGATATTTCTCAATCACGACCAGAATATTATACAAATCTTAGCAATTGTCAAAAAATGAATAATGAAATGTATACGAACCACAAGAGACAAGTATCTTCTCTTCATAGTTTATGTCCCTAGTTGCAAAATCTATAGTCTGTGCCCCACTTTGCTGACTTTCCCAGCGTTCATACTGATCTTTGGGCCACTTGCAGGTATTTCCATGCGGTATGCCCTTCAGCCACAGTGTAATGCCTCCATGTACTTTGCTGCCGGTCTTGCATCCCCAAATTTCTTGTTTCCTTTTTTCTTCTGTACCATTCCCTCTGTCTTTCTAAAGAATTCCTAGGAATTTGACAATATTTCAATGCTTTTATTCCAGCTGAACATAACAGTTTTATTTAATGTGGAGTCACTGTGGGCATTCCCAGTATATAGAACCGGGCTTGAGGGGTGAGTAGTTTCACAGGTGCTCCATTTTCACCGGGCAGACATACTCCACCCTCTGGGCTGCACCTCATCTTTCCTTAAGTATCTAGATACCCAAGAAATAAGATTCAGAATACAAAGGATACAGCAGCAGAAAATCACTTAGACTGAACCAGAAAGTCAAATAACAGAGAAAAAAGCCAAGGGATTCCAAAACTTGGAAGAATCTCATACTGAGTTATATGATGAGAATTAAAGTAGTCATTCTAAAACTTCCAGTAAGCAGCATTCTTCAGAATAATGAAAAATCAACAAATGAAAATATGAAAAAATAATACAGTTGAGATTATACAACAAGAGCGGGACTGACTGGGTAAAACAGTGAGTATGAAGATGAATCAAGAGAATTTATGAACCTGGGCACCCAAAAGAAAATTGACTAAAATTATAAAAATCAGATCACAGGTTGACATATAGAGATGTACATATGCTTTGAGTTTCAAGTGGTAGGGGCTACAATACAGTGGGATGAATGAATTATCCAAAGAAACAGTAGCTAAGAAGACCTCAATTTGATGGAAAGGGAAAACTATAGATTTATGATGTTGAATGAATTCTACTCAGGAGGATTTCACACCCAAATACATTAAACTTCTGAAAAGTAAAGACCAAGAAAACATGTTGAAAGAAGCCAGTGAGAAATGACAGCAACCTACAGAGGAAAACAATCTGAGTGACAGTGGACTTTTCCAGGAACCAAGAGAGGCCAGAAAGAGCAACACATTTTTAAAGTGAGAAGTGGAAAGAACGGCTGCTAGAAAAGTCTATATTCCATCAAAATACCACTCGGGAATGGGGAATAGGGACATTATCACACAAAAGCAAACTAATAGGATTTTTCAGAAACCTGGTTATTAAGAAGAGCTAAAAAGAGATTCTTTAAACTGGTAAGAATATTGTGATGGAAAATTTAATTTTAGAAATGAAGGAAGGCTAGGTCATACATAATAAGTGTCAATACAGCATTTCTTGTGAGTATATTAAATCATATTTTATGGTTTTGGCAATATAATTCTGTTCAGTATAGTAGCTGATGAGAGGAAATATTGATATAATCATTGTTAAGTGGGGGGGGGGTCAAATTGAGTGAATGGAGCCTAAATAGAACTCTTTCTGCATGTAAAGTAGTAAAATATCAGTAATAGCATATTGTAATAAATTTATACATAATACATATTCAGTTATTCCACATGTAATATATAATTGTAATTGGTACATCTAATATGTATTGCAGCCTTGAACAATTAGGAAACCATACAAATCAATACCTAATGAATACTGTAAGTAAATAAAACATAGTCTACTTTCTGTTTAGGATAGCAGTAGCATATGCCAAAGGACCCGTGAAATTGTGACCGTATTGCGGATCATTTTTGGTGTCATTTCACCACTGGAGGGCCATCTAGAGGGGTTGTCTAGGGGATTTCCAGGGAGCATCTAGGTGAGCATCTAGAGAGGCATCTAGAGGGGGCATCTATGGGCATTTGGGATGCATCCAGAGGGGACATTTAGAGAGGGCATCTATGGGGTATCAAGGGGGACACTGTGGCATTTTCATTCCAACTCTCATCCTGCAGTGATAGAAGACTATTCCTGAGCAAACACATCCCCACACTGCGCTTGCAGCCTCTGTAAGGGAAAGATGCTTGGTGTTCCACATAGAAGAAGGAAGAGGAGGAGGGAGGGGGGGCTTGAGAAAGTGCAGGAAGTTGGAACACTACAGCATCTGCTTCAGCAGGTGCAGGGGAACTAAGTGGATGCTGGTAGACCACACTGGTGACAAATACAGAAGACAAGCTCTGTATGGAAAGAATAAATTGACTATGGTGAGCCCGGTGTGCCTACAGCACAGCTGACTGGATGCATAATTCTGGAGAAAGTACAAAGAAGAGGTTCCCATCCGGTGCCCTCAGAACATTGTTAGAGATTTACACTTCCTCAAGGACAGTGTGTGTGTGACATTATTGTGTTCTAATGAATAAAAGGACTGTTATTTTCAGATTGCTACATTGCTGTGTAGGGCATGCAGGTTTATTGTACCGCCCATACATATAAGTGCATGGTATGTGTATATTTGCCTATATGGGTATGGGATACGTGAAAACACACAGATATTTCTATCATGTTGAATTCCTTTAAACACATCAAGTGAGCCAAGCTCAGAAAATACACTCATCTCAATTTATAACTCAATGAAGTCTGTAATTCTTAAGATGTAATTATTTCTATTGAAAGATAAAAATGAACATGATAAAGTTGGTGATTAATTACCACTGAAAAGCTCAGTGTTCGTTGCATATAAACCCTGAATGGTGAGCGGATGTACATGGACTTCCGTCACACTAGCACGAAACTGCACATGTATGGTATGCATAGGATACCCCATCTGGAACAGGCATGCTGTGAGAAAGTGTGGTTATGCTTACCCTTCTGAAAGTTTAACCCATTTACTTAAGAATTGGACTTTGAGTATGTGACATAAAGGTGCATATAGTCACTGAAATATGGTCAGAGTAAGTTTTATAAAATATATTAAGCACAAAAGCATAGATAGTATGTGTTTGTTAGTTTGGACTAAACCACACCATTTGAAAAACTTATGTTTTAGGAATGACTACAAAAGGAATACTGCTTTCCTACGATAGAACCTAAAAACTTTCACTTTCCTATGCTCAGAGTAACAAAGGGCCAGATTCTACCAATAATTCCACCCACATGAATCTTTCATTTGGGTGTGATCAAGTAAGAAAAAGTTCTGTCAGCGCACGTATTATTTTCTGTTGTCTACGGAGTTGACATGATGATTAAGAGCTTCTCTCACGGGACTGTTATGAAGCAGTTCTGAAATTGGCAATGGATTATGGGTACCTCTCTAGTGAGCTTAACCTATTTTACCCTTAGTTCTTTTAAATGAAAATACAAGCTGTCTAGTATCACTAATAAGTACATTTTCTTCCTCAACTAGACAGAATTAATATGTTTGCAGCAAAAGGTTCTTAATAACAGAACAATTTGTTGTTAGAAGTAGAAGGAACCCTCAAGGAATGGGTATCTGGGATTCAATTTTTGGCAGGTTGCATTTGAAGACTCTATCATAAAACTCCTACAGCTAATAAACATACTCTGCAAAGTAGCAGGATACAAAATTAAAATCACTCAAAAATCAGTAACCTTTTAATATACAAATGACAAACATAACAAGAAAAAAAATAATCAGACAAACATTCCCATTCACAATAGACTCAAATAAAATATCTTGGGATAAAATTAACCAAGGAAGAGAAACATTTATGCAATGAAAGCTTTAAGACACCAAGAAAAGATAGCAAACATGATGGCAGAAGATGAAAATATCCCCATGCTCAGTGTTTTGGTAGGGGTAATGGTGAGAAGAGGCCCAGGGCAATTTACAGAGTCAGTGCAACCCCTAACAAAATTCTATGAAATTCTTCAAAGAAATTGAAAGAATCATCTGAAATTTCATTTGGAAATACAAAAGATCCAGAATATAAAAAGACAAATCCTTAACAATAAAAGGACAGCTAGAGGTATCACAATGCTAAATTTCCAGATGTACCACAAAGGTGTAGTAATAAAAACATCACGACAGTGGCATAAAACAGATCCATCAATCAAGGAGTAGAATTGGAGGTAAACAATCAAGGACTTCAAAACAAGAGCTGATACCCTGAATCTGATAATGGAGAAAATAGGGAATACACTTGAATTCATTGGCACAGGGAAGGACTTTCTTAAAAGGACCCCATTATCACATGCACTGAGACCAACAGTTAATAAATAAGACCTCATGAAACTAATAAGATTTTTGTACAGGAAAAAGATATATCAGTAGATATGTGTAGTTTCATTTGGAATATACATAGAGTTTGGAAACTAGTAAGGGGCCACAGGGGAGGAGGAAGAAGAGACAGAATACAATGATATGGAGTATTTGCTCTATAAGGAGAATAATGGAACAGGAGGTCAAGAATGGTAGCTAGTAATTGTAGTTATATCACTGGGAACAAACATAAATTTAATTCCAATCTGAGCTACACAGTGAGTTCCAGACCAGTGTGGACTCCGGAATGAGACCCTGTCTCATACAATAAAAATGGGAAAGAAATAGAGCAGCCAAACTTCATCATTTCTCTCTCTGTTGCTATCAGAGAAAACCTTAAGCAAGATACTTTATAAAGACAATAGGTGTACTTAACTCTCAGGTATAAACAACTCCTTTCCATGATAGGTAAGCTCATATGGTTGTAATCCAGTGAGAACTTTATGCTGAATTGAACACCATGTCAAGAATGGGAACATGCACAAAAGGAACCATAATGAGACAGGAAGCAAAAGGTATTTGAGGGCCCCAAATTAACCATTTTATAACTCACTCTATAGGGACTAACTGGGATCCGAAAAGAACAATATCAATACCTTCAAAGAACAGTATCTTCAATAATGTAATCCTTGCTACTGGTAACTCTTCTAAGCTCTGCCACCATTTAACATGGTGACACTGAAGGATGACCTTCCAGGTCACAATCCTCTAGGGAACCTAATCAAATCTGCTCTACTGTAGGTTCCCAGGCCATACTGAAAGTAAATAGTTACTTATTTTATTCATCTGTTTTTGTGGATCTCTGTAATAATCTGGCTGTTGAAGCCAAGAAGAAGAGAATGATTGTTGTTTAATAATAATAAAATTATTATTATATTATTATAATAATGAAGATCAGCGTGGGCTACAGACGGCCTTCACTGCTGATGTGCTGAAACTTTGAGAGAAAGTTTTACATTCCAAGCTCAAAATAGTAAAAAAAAAAAAAAAGTCAAGGTGATAAAATGATTATGCTAAAATTAGCTCTCATCTCTACAGGGCTGATGGAACTGAAAATTAAACGCAGTCTAAGCCTGTGGTTTCTGAATTACATCATTTGAATTCAAACGGTATCATGCTTTTACTGAATGTTAGGACCTTCGGATGGAATTGTGCTTGGTGAAATGGAAAATTCTGAAGGCTCAGAATACTTTACACATATCAAACCACTAAACATCCTTATTCAGAGAAAGTGCATTTTCTCCAGAATCTATCTTACCTGGATAAACCTGGGTAAACCTCTTGCTGAGGTGAGTATTTCACTAGGAGATGTTGTTTTCCTAACAACATATTCCCTGTGCCCCTCAGTTTTCTTATATTCATGACTCATGTCAGAATCCATCATGTCCAAAGAATCTGTAGGAAATTAAACCCAGGAAGAAAAGCTCATCACCAAAAGCAATGAAATATTTTTCCAAGTAATAGTGGCAGAAACCTGGGGAGAACATGGTTGATAGCATTCTGAGAGAAGAAATATTAAAAGTTGAACCCAGGAAGAAAAACCTTGCCTCAAAAGAAGAATAAAATTTTCTAATTTATGCTGACAGCTACATCTTCAGGAATGTATATGGGGTAAGTATCCTAAGTAGCTACCCTGAAACAAATGAAATGTAATACTATATTGAGACAGTTTTAAATATGAATTAGAGAGAGAATGGGAGATTTTTTTTTTTTTTTAAAGCAGCCAAATACAAACATCTTTGAAAAGCACACAGTGTGATCTCTGGAAACAGAAGGCATTGGTGGGTTAACAACCCGGGAGCAGCAATGAGCCCACACAGCGGTCAGGAAAATCCTTTGGTGGAAGATGCTTGAAAAACTGAAGGCTCCTGTATCAGGAAACACTTTGTTTTTACTGAGGTTCCGATGATCTATACAAGCAACTAACACCAGTAGTAACCCAGCCTGACCAACAGACTCGGGGATGGTACTTCCAGTAGTGGCTCTCCAGCCAGTTCACATCAGAGCTTCCTGTAGGAAAAGCAGACTGTGAAATCTTAAGGAGGTGCGTAGGATGACACTGTTCTCAGCTGGGTTCCTTATTCCAGAAAGCGAATTCTGAAATAAGGATTCCTGTGCTGATAACGTGCTTTCAAAGGTTCCCCAAAGAGACTAGAAAAAAGAACCAAATAAGCAGAAAAACATGGAAAGGAAAAAGCAAAATAGGGACTAAGAAAAGCCTTGCTTTAGACTGGTCCTATAGGGGCGTCATATTTGTTCCAAGAGGAGCAAAGGGAAGCGCTTTTACACTTAGCATCCAGAGACATTAGCTAAGGTCACTCTTCAGGTAGAAGTACCTAGTCTAAGTGCTTTCTTCTTTGCACCTGCAGGGGAAGTGACTCTATTACTCTAAGATGTTTCTTTAAGAATTAACATTGGTGGACACTACATTCAGACACAATCTTTGAGGCTGAGAGAGGATCACAGAAGTAAAATGCAGATGCAGGTAGAACATGGACAAAGCCCACTGTAATATAATAGGGATTGCTCTACCTATCGCTGACACTCCTGTCCTATTTAATTTTCTATTGTCGAGACAAAACACCAAGACTAAGGCAGCTTATAGAGAAAGAGTTTATTGGGCTTCCATTTCAGAGTGGGTCCACGGTGTTCATACTGCGGAGCACGAAGCAAACAGGCAGGCATAGGCTGTAGCGGAGCGCTCACGTCTAGTCCACAAGCACAAAGCAGAGATCTAACTAGGAATTGCATGAGCTTTATAACCTCAAAGTCTCAGATTGAGAGACACGCCTTCTTCACCAGAGCCACGCTTCTCATTTTCCCAAACAGTTCCACCAACCAAGCAGCTGGGCACAGCCTGAGCCCAGAAAGGTTGGTCTGACAGTACAAACATCAGCATAGAAACGAATATCACTTGGCTCTCAGCCATGAAGCTAGATGGAGTAACTAGGGGGAACTGGGCTATTGGTTTAAGAAAAACCAAAAGAGACGTTGAAGAGTAATTCTTTGTGCAATATTATATTGAAATTTATTCTTGCTGTGTTGTTTTTAAGTTTAACACTGTAGAAGAATATTACTCATGCTTATCAACCAAATAACAGCAAATGTCTGCTTTGCAGTTTGATACTGTGCCACATTTTAAAGTTTGTCTTTCCATGGTTAAGTTCATTTAAAATGCCTTACATGTGAATTTAATCAACCAGAAACATTCACACAAGACAATTTAAAGTGGACTATATGCAAAAAAAAAACCTTTCTTTTTTTTTTTTTTTCTCTGCTGCATCCTTCTAGATATAATGGTGACAAAACTGGATATCAGACCAATTCTGTGCTGACTTCCTTTTAATTTTCTCTAGAAAGCATGCAGCGTTCATCTTCCTCTCCTACATTACTTCACTTCCCTCTATAAACAAGAGCACATTCTCATGTTTCAAATTAAAAATGTCTACTGCATCTCACACAATAAATAATTTTAATCTAGCCTTCAATTTCCTAAAAGCGAACAGAAATCACAAACATAGCCGGGTGGCGACGCCTTTAACCCAGCACTTGGGAGGCAGAGGCAGCGATTTCTGAGTTCGAGGCAGCCTGGTCACCAGTGAGCCCAGGACGTAGGTATACAGAGAAACCCTGTCTCGAAAAACCAAAAAAAAAGAAAAAAAAAAAAAAAATCACAAACACTCGAAACATTTTTTATGTTTGCAATATGCTACAGCACCCCCAACAATTATTACTCTTAACTGCCAATCTTGCTAAATTGGCAAGATTAAATTAAACTATAATAATATTTCAGAAGTATTTAAATTTTTTCTGACCATGACCATTTTAAGAAGAAAAAAAATACACAAAAATATTTTCTGGGATATTGATTTATTTTTAAAAAATATTTAGGATGCAGTTGAAGGAACATTTAGGGTTGTTATCACCTCTCTGAGTATTCCTATAAGATTCAATAGAGCAAATGGAACAAAATCAGACCTACCTGACTCACTACGTTCTCTTCACTGGGAGAATTTTCTTTGCTCATTGTTTTTTTGAGTTTTTTTTTTTTGGGGGGGGACACTCTGAATGAAACTGGTGCAGTTACTACCCACTTTCTGGCATATGTCAACGATGTTGTTTGCACAATAGGTGCAAGAAAAAGTGGCGAGGCACTGTGAATAGAAATCTAAGCCACTCATTCATTCATTGTAGCCTTCCGGGCCTGCTAAAGATCCATAACTTTTGTGTCTTCTTCACTTAAACCTGCCATTATACAAATTTAACCTAATTCTGTGAATCATGCAACAGGCAGTCCAGATTATATGGTAACTGAGATCGGCGGTCAAGTCTTTTGTCTGTACAATACAAACCAGCAGCTCTCTTACAAATGGTAGGTGATTAAAGGCAAGAGACATGACTCCCAAAGGAGCATGGGATTGTCTACCAGTGTTCACTAGGTATTCCAAAGACTCTTTCTGAAAGTCAGAAACTCTTTAAGTACAGTCTGGATGCTATAGCATCCCTCTCAGTATTCTTGACATAGTTCAAAACTGCCTTTAGGG
>JAJTUV010003926.1:0-33236 GCA_021653895.1 Mastomys natalensis | reverse complement strand
TATTTAGTAACATCTTGTTGTTTTGATTCTCCTCCAATTCCTTCCTCAAAAATTTTTGACAGCTAATTATTTGTACATTTCAACCCCTATTAGAGTAAATGCACTTACTGCTGTGCACATCTGTGTTTCAAGATTAATCTCCACGGTGTATGAAATTAGCATCCTTTTAAAGGCAAACAAGGTTATAAGCAAAGGGAAGAATTTTATTGGTCTTTGGCCTTCTTGTACTATAGAAATGTATGAAAATAGGAAAAGATTTTTCTGGCTTTACAAAGACTGACTTTTGCACAAAAATTAAAGGTATATAAAATATATGATGCATATGTATATATATATATATGATGATATTATTTTGTATAGTATTATGTATGTGTGTGTGTATGTGTGAGTGGTGTGTATCAAAAAGAAAGCATGTATTGCTTTTTAAGTTTTAAGTTCACACTTTTGAAGGATATATAATGTCAATATAAAATACAAATTTATATTGTGAATGAAATGAAATATTTTATTAATTTTGAGATACTTGTATAATATAAAACAAATAAAGTACATTGATTTTCTTTTCCTGTTTTTGAGATTATAATATTATTATATTGTTTTTCCTTTCTCTTTTTTCCTCCATATTCTCCAATATATACCTCCCCATTCTCTTTCAAATTCATGACCTATTTTTTACATCAATTGTGATAGAAACATATTTGTGTTTCTGCATACATGTACGTTCTGATATGCAAAATTCTATATCAAACTACCAAGCCAATGCTTCCTAGAAAACATTTTAACAACACCTATATTCACTTTGATCTGATCTTTTGGTACTGAACAACTGTCAGGAGCCATAATGGGACAAGCTAATAATTAGCAGGTCATCATCCTGAAATGGCTTGCATTAGATTTTATATAATCTGTGATAAGTGAGTCCTTATTCACAAGGCTCTAAGGGACTTATTTTAGGAAAGATTCTTGCTATTAATACGTTTTTCCTATTATTATTATTAAAAAATATGACAGTAACTAAGCAATAGCACACCTCTTTGGAGCAGATCTCTGCAGATCCACGAGGATGTACTCTCTTATGGTCATTATATAGACAAATAGATGACTTCTTAATTCTTAATAATGATCCCATAAGAATTCCTAAAATTATATCAATGATTATTAAGCTCTTTTATAGTGGGACTGCTATTGGATCCCTTTCAGATAGTCAAAACTTCAGTGAGAACTCTGCCAGTTTCCCAAATGTCATCAGTTAATTGCTCTTAGATAGTAACCAGACTTTCTCCTACTCAGAGCACAGTCCAAGACGTTGTAAAATGATTAACCAAAGGTCATTAAAAGGGAATAATTAATTTATTTAGGTGTTAGTACAGAAGATAAAATATTGCCTGGGTTTATCTATACAAAATTTCACTAATAACTTAGTTGTAGTTTTAAACTTTCAGTGACCTGTGGAGCTAGATAGGTGATGGATGTTTAGCCAGATAATTACTGCTAATGGATATGCATTTAAGCATTCTATGTTGCAAACTTCTATTTAAATGTATGATTTGATTTTTGGTGTGAACTTGTGATGAACTTTGTAAAATGTGATCATGTACTCTGAAAGATGTATAAGTACTGAAGACAAAGACAAAGAGAGAGTAGTTCATCTCTTCCCTTCCTTTTTCCTAGAATTTTTTTCCCTTAGAATTTTTCCCTTATTAGAATTTTTCCTTTTCCCCACTTAGGACCTTTTTGCTATTCCCCTTAGATACCTTTCATAGGAAACTTTTTACACTTAGTAATAAACTCTATAATAACTTTTATAAGTGTCTTTTCTTTCTGTGACCTCAGACTAACAGGCATAAGTTAGAGCCAGCAGTTCATGCTGAGATAGAACAAAGGCCACATTGCCTCATCTTCTGCTCTTAGGCTACAGATGTTAATCACCTAAGCCTGCAGTCTTTCACCCCCAGAAAAAGTTTTTTGGATTTTTTAGAAGTTATCATCAGCATTTCAGTACAGGTCAGAGATCCAGAAAGTCCTGAGACCCTCAGACTTTAAAGTCATCACCAGAGTCCTACTTTGTGCCCCTGCCACTACCCTCTCTGGGATGGGAGGCTCCTGGCAAACAACCAATTGGTGTGTTCCTGCCTAGGAAAGAACTTTCTTCTACTCCCAGGTCTTCATATAGAGTTAAGGCATTATGGGCTTTTTCTGTTCAGTTTGACACATCCATTGGTGTTGACCTTGTTCACCTCACAGTTGGGCAGTCATTTTGGTGATGCTTTATTGCTGTGTTAGTTAAGGAGGCTGTATAACTACAAACTAACTAAACAAGCATAATCTTTAACAGCAATCTACAAACAAAATAATATCTTTTAAAAATTGTGTAATTATTTGTTTGTTTGTTAGAGGGAGGAATATGTGGCACAGTAAACATATGGTGGTCAGAGTGGAGATCATATGACAACATACAGTGGCAAATTTTCCTTCCCCACTGTGGGTTGCTGGGACTAAAGACAGTCAAGTCTTTACCAGATGAGCCATGGCACTAGCCCAAAATTATTATATCTTAGAATTTAATGTATAAAAAAAGTTCTAACAGTTTTCTATCCCTTTCAGATGCACAACTTATTTCTCAACATTTGGCACTTTATACTCTAGGCCCTAAGTCTCTAGATGCAATGTGAGATTTGTGATAAGAAAGTAAGATAAAATTGTGACTCCAACTGAATTGAGTATAAACGTACAACTCTTTTCCAAGAAAAAAATCAGATAACAGACTATATTGTACTCAATAAGAGTGAAAGGACTGGGAGATTTTACTACACATTCAAAGGGGACTTTAATACTTCTATGGTAGTCATCAGAGAAGATCAAGTGGACAGCAAACACCTAGAAGAAGGGTCTGAAGGGCCATATTATGTTCCTTATAAATCTTCCACAGTCTCTTGAGCTCTGACAAGGACAAGAGAGGAAACACAGGGAAGACCAACAATAGAATTTACAAAAACAGGGAAAGACCAAACAACAGAATTTTGATGGTTTTTGTATGCCCCACACATGATATACTTAATTTAACTTGGCTACCAATGTGACTGACAGAACACAATTGAAACAAAGGTACTCAAGAACCTTCTTGAGTACTAAGGATGCAGTAACATAACAGGAAGTTGCACAGGCCAAACAGGGAGCCCCAAAAGACAAATAGGAAGCTATAGAATTCAAAACAATTGAGGTAGAAGATGAAAGGAAGCAGTATCAGGTCTTCTTGTAGATATCTGAACTCGGAGACGTAGTCCTGCAATATTTTTTTTCCGAGTACTGGGTATGAATATTTAGTCACCCCCTAATGCTGCTTTTGTTACATGAAGGCTGCCACACTCAATGTTTGAACTCATCAGCCAGATTTTATTCCAAAAGTACTTTGTTTATAAAGACCAAAATTGTATTATATTTGAGTTTCAATTGTCAAGAAAGTTGCTCTTTCTTCCATACAACTATTAAACAAATGTAACCAATTCACTTCCTGCTCTTGCAAGGGAATGGAGCTCAGTTTTTAGCAGTCATCATAGACACTCAACAAAAACAAGGTAGAGAGCTACATATACATGTGCAGACACATGAACACACACACACACACAAATAAATTCATCAAATATTGGAACTACATTCCCTCAGAATATACTTTCTTTTCTAGAAAATATTTACCTCACATTTAGAGATGTACTTGGCAGTCCAGCAGAGGAAAGACACCTGTAGTTTGTTTTTCTATTTGAAGGTCTTAAAAGTAAGCAAACACAATTTTGATTGGCACTGCTGAACATACCAAGACTAACATCTATCAGATTAAAAAGGTGAGAGCTATTTCTTATGAACTGAAATCTACATATACTTTAAACTGACTTGGCTTTTCTGATGTGGCAAAAAGACAAACACGGAAATAAAACTAATTAATTATTGTCTGTTTCATAGAAACCTCACTTTAGAGAACAAAGTCCATTCATCCATGCTCAGATGCAAAGCTGGAAAAAGATGCTGAGTTTCCACTTCAGGGTGGAGCCAAGCCAGTCTGACTTGCGTTGGAAATGGTGATTCTATGGGGAGATGACCTGTCTGAGGACTGGAATGTGCAGAACCTTGTGGGGCATCCTGGCCAGAGGAGCTGGAAACGAACTCAATGGGCTCTCAGATGCCACTAACGAGGGGTGGAAAGAACTCAAAGCGTGTAGGCTAGTCAACCCAGGAAGGACTCTGAAGGAAGCTGAGTGCTTGACTGGCCAGTGGGGAATGCTGGAGTCATCATTTGGCATGGGTATAGTGGCTGTGTTGAAAATTCAGACAGTTCCTCAGTTAGAAATGAAAGGGTGCTTGTAGTCTTAAAACTTTACTGTTCCTAATGACAGGAAAAAGGATGAGAGCTGTATCCAGTTCTAAATGCCTGGGGTTCATTCCTTTAGAAAGGATGGGAAGGAACTCTTTTAGGAACCCTGTGGCATTACGTTTCATAAATTTGGAGAGTCTTGGCATGAATCTTATTGCTACACTCTCTGGTTGGTATCTCATAATTGGGCATTGTTTTCTAGTCCTGAAAGCATATGCATTGACTTTTAGGGCTCATGCAGGAGCATTGTTAGTCTGGAGCATGAGGAATGAATGTTGTCTCCATGCAGGGAACATGTGAGTTCCTGCGAGTTGAGACTTGTGCTGGGGACCTGTTGAGGTCTGCAGAGTGTCCACTTGTCCTGGCTAGGGAGGCAGAAGTGAGGGAATTGTGATCCCCTTGCATCACAGGGCAGACATGGCTGTGAGAATTACTAGACTGTTCCCCATGGGAATCTAGTCCGAAATGGCCTGGAGCCAGAACTCCCGGCAGGGAGTGATGAGTGGGTCCCGGCACGCAGGGTAGTATCGGTTAAGCCTGTGAAATAGATTTGCATGAATGAACCTTAAATATTGAACTAAAAGAATTCAAAAGATTTAGATCATATAATCCTGAGTATTAGGGTGAAAAGGAAACATTTAAAAAAAAGCAAGAAGATTTTGGGTTGAGAAGCACAAACATTGTTTCTGGTATTCCTGTTAGGGATAAAAAGCATTAAAATCTTGGGTTAAGTGTCTCAGGTGTGCTAATCTTTTGTCCTTGGTGGTTTAGAAGCAGTGGGGGAGGGGCTTTTTCTGCCAAATGGTGGCTGTGTTGTCATGTGGTGGCTGGGTGTTCTAGCAGAGAGGTCTCCTTTATTCCCCATTTGTTTTTTGTACCTGTAAATCCTAAATGTAGAGAAGGAGAAGAAAGGCCAACCTTGAAGAAAAGTTTAAAGGAAAAGCATAGAGGCTTGATAGGAGAGTCAGAATCAAAAGGAATGAGAGACTGTGTAAAAGACTGAGCCATGGGGGAGACACATGGAAGCTGGGTTGGAGCCAGCAGCTCCTGGGAGCAGTTTCTCTAGGGCCAGCCTGGAGTTCTCAGCTGTGAGAAAGAAACTGTCTCAAAATGAAAGGGAAATTTATTGCCCAAGGGGAGAAGTCTTATAACGAAGGTTTAAGGAACATAGGGTTGAACAGGCAAGCAGGGTCCCAGATGCACTGTTTCAGGCAAATTGGCTGAACTAAGTGGCTGCAGCCAGTGGCAAATGATGGAGAAGGGGGAGAAACCTACTCTAAAAGACTGACCTCTGGGGGAGACACACTGGCAACTAGAGCTTGGAGCTGGTATTCCCAAGGGGAGAGGTCCTAGAATGAGGGTCACAGCAGGCGCTATGTCCTGAAAGATAGCTATTAACTGTGAATGAGCCCTCTCTGTGGGGCTGGTGGATGAGCAGAGAGTGGAAGCTAGGGAGCCGCTGCCATCTTGCCTTGAGCTGGAGGCTATAACTAAAGGTCAAAGGGACGAATTGGCCAAGAACACATGGAGAGAGAGACACACAAAGAGAAAAAGGCCTAGTCTTTTGAACTTGGCAAGAGTTAGACTGTAGCTAAGAGTCAAAGGGGATAAGCTGACCAGTATACCTGGAGAGAGAAAGAAAGAGGGACAGGGAGAGGCCTAGGCATTTTGAAGTAGGCCAGGTGGAATTCACTATCCTTGAGTTCTGTGGAGAGGTTCTTTGTCTGAGCCAGTGCAGGGTACACTTGGAGCTGGCTTTCTCCATATCTTCCAACAGTTGTAGGATTGTAGCTTGTGTGGGGGTGTGGGCATGGTTCCTGTTGGGCAGAGTTGTGGATCTTTCATGTCTCCCACAACTCAGAGAGGCAGAAGTGAGGGAATTTTACTGAGATACATTTACCTGTTGCCAGGAGATGCTGGGCTGTGAGAAGCGACCAGACTCTGCCTGAGCAGGAGAAGATCTGAGTCTGAAGTCCCATGGGGGCAGAGCTCCTGTGTAGGTATCTCCAGGCCAAGACGGCTGACTGTGAGACCGGTGGTCTTTGTCTTTGGGCTCCAGATGCCTCTGAGAGCCATGGAAGAACTGAGATATGAGGGCATATGTGCTGGACTTGCCTGCTGCCGAGATGGGTGAGAGGGATAGCTCTGGTGGCACCCTGTGGAGTGAGAGACTCTTGGTTATGGCCCTCGCTTGGCTGGATCATCTCTGGATCACCTAGCTTGATGAGTTGGCCACCTTTGCAGCAGGAACGTAGAGAAGTCTTCTTGCAGGAGATTAAACAGCTGCTTGGTAGTCAAAGGCCTTCTCCACAGTTCCCCATGGCGAGGCCCCAAAGACACGAGGAAGTCCATGGCTTTAAAAGGTTTATTTTCATGGCAGAAAGTGGATGAGCTGTACCGCTGTACCACCCCACACACATACACCTCTGGGCAGACCTGAGTTAAATAGGGAGGAAGGAGGGAGGAGGGTCTGGAGGCAATGCTTAATTGGCTACAACCACTGGCCCATAGGTATCTCATTAATATGGAGATCTCTTGATGCCCTGAGGCCTGTAGTTACTCCCTCTACCTGTGGAGTGGCTGGTAGGGGCGTTGCCCTACATGACTGAAAGGCACTGATCAATGGAGGTCTTTGGCCCCAATTCAGGAGCCTGGATTCTGAGAGTGTTTGAAATGTATGCTGTCCCTTGCAGGGTCTCTGGCCATCTCTACCAGTGCTCACCAGAAACCATTCTCCTTTCATGGTCCTACAGTATTGTGTTAACATGATTGTAAATATTTCATTTTTCTACTTTGTTAGATAAACAAGATTTGCAAACTTGTGTCTTTTTAGCTGAGCTCATGTTTGCACTCTCTCAAGGATTCTCTGCTCAGATTGTTTACCCATTTCCTATCATATTATTTAAATACATACATATTTATTTTTTAAGTGGATTTATGACATCTATCACTGTCTGTGAATTTTTTAATGTTTCACTCTATTACAAGAGGTACTATTTTGGTACATTAAAATTGCTGATATTTATATTTTGTATTACTTAAACTTTTCTTAGCTCCATAATTTATTTTAATATAAATTTATATTTCATTTTTAACTTTTATT
Organism: Mastomys natalensis; assembly: GCA_021653895.1. Classification (NCBI taxonomy): domain Eukaryota; kingdom Metazoa; phylum Chordata; class Mammalia; order Rodentia; family Muridae; genus Mastomys; species Mastomys natalensis. The sequence continues at coordinate 25,767 of JAJTUV010003926.1, read as the reverse complement.
TATTCATGACATTATTCATGTCACAAAATAATGGCCTTCATTATGAAAATTTTATACATATATATCATAATTTCTGATTAGTTTAATTCTTTAAATATTATTTATTTATTTATATATATTAATTTATTTAATATATTAATTAATATACTAATTTAATATATCCATAAATTATCTTTATATAATTTTAATTGAATTAAGTTAAGTATATTTTTTATGATATTTTGATAATATAAACACTGTAGGAATACTATCTATTGGAGATTAAATTAACCTAGTTAAAAGAGCCATTATGTCATTTACTTATCACTAGTAGTGAGACCACTGTCCTAGAAATTTTGAGACTTCGAACTGGTATATCAAAACTGTATCCAAATCCAACCTCAAAGTATTCTATGATTTCTTCTGGCTTCCATGACACCTGCAGACATGCACAAACCTGTGTGCACACACACTACACACACACACACACAACAACTACAAAATCTAAACCATGAGAAATCCCCAGATTTGTAAAAGTATCAAATGTGTCCATCACAATGAACAGTTGAGATGAAGAAAAAATTCCTCCTTTTTAATCAAATCTTTCAACTCCATCCAACATCTAGATGCCTTAATACCTACCCTATACCTGTCCCTATTGTTTTGTATCTCCAGTTCTATTCTCTGCTTCTATATGTTCAGAATTTTGTAGTAATCATGTAAGCATATCTGGCTTGTTTTGTTTAACCTAATGTATTTTAAGATAATTCAAATTGACAAAGTAATAGTATTGCATTCTTTTACAATATTGCATACTGTTCCTTCTGAATATATAGTTTAAGAATTCAGAAGTACTTGTAATTTGACCCATCCCAAATACTGTGATAATTTGTGTGCCTATTTACTGTTTAGGTTGGAGGAAAAATGTTTGTATTTCCTCTGTCATGTTATCTTTTTAGGATCTTTCTTGTTCTTGTGTCTTCATTTATCATCATTTTTCCTGTTCTCTGAGTCCTCTGGGGCCAGTCAAGCTTCCCTGAGTACCCTACTATCCCAGGAGGATCTCCTTTCTCCTATCAACTCTTCTCCTACCTTCATCAGACCTGAAGAACCTGAACTATAGAGGTTAGCTTATTTCTCTCATCCAGCTTTCCTTTTAACTGAGTCCTCTTTGGCAAATCTAGCTGCTCTGAACAGCCTTCTAACCCAGGCAGACTACAATTCTTCTACCACCTCTCTACCTACCTTCATCATACCTGTTATTTCTGACCCATACAGACCTGTGGATCCTGACCCATAAAGACCTGTTGATCTATACCATATAACCAAGGATACTCATCAGAGGCCTGCCACACCAGGACCTTAGAGATTAACTCCCCTTCCAATACCTACAGGAACATCCAGAAACAAAAGACATCTAGATGACTAAATACCCTTGAAAGAATGCAATCAACAAGAGCAAGGGCAGTGTGACACCTTCAAAGCACAGCTACCTTACACTCCATGTTGTTAGATTCTGTCCCCCCATCTATAACATGAAGCCATTACTCACTATTTACTATGTTCCATCTGAGTTGCTCTCAACTCTAATTAGGCAACCCTCTAGGCCATATTTTCTTGGCCCGTATATAATGTCTGTTCCCCTTCTTGTTCCATGTCAGCTCTTTCCTTTTTCTAGTCATGGTTGTCTCTCTCAGTCTTTCCTTTTTCTAGTTGTGGTTGTCTCTCTCCAAATCCGTGAAACCTCCACCCCATCTATGTCTGTTCTTATAGCTATTGGCTGGCGGCATCTGCATTCACCAATCAGAATTAACTTAGAGGTAAGATTCCAGGGGCTATGTGCAGACTCCTGATCTTGGGGTCCCCACTTCCATTATAAAAGAAAATAAAAGACAAAACATCAAGACATATGTGTCTTAGCACTTGTGAAATTTCGGAGAAAACATGAAGAAGTCATTTGTGTTTTGCTATATGGATTTCAGGGATGAACCTCAGGTTGTCAGTCAGGGCCTTGAGTGTCTTTAATACTATAAGACATCTTAGCAGCCACTTTTATGAATCTTACATATGTATTGGGATTTTTTAACACTAATGGGTAATGCAGTGACTTTTGGTGTGTGTGTGTGTGTCTGTGTGTCTGTGTGCCAGTGTATCTGTGTACCTGTGTTAAATTGTTTGCTCCATGAGGACAAATATGTGCCTCCTCTTTGTTGTTTTATACTATTATAAATAATATACCACAGATTAGGTAGTTTTTAATGAAAACAGACTTATTGCCTTGTGTAATTGTAGACAGAGGCCAGTATCTGGTGAGGGCCTTCCTGTTACATCACAACATGGTAGAACCTATCTTCCGATGAGAGATGGCACTCAAGGAGGACAGGAAGCACAGAAAAATAGTAGAGAGACAAACAGAGATAAAGAGAGACAGAGAGATACACAGACAGAGTTGAAAGGAAAAGATCAGAGAAGAGGGAAGAGGAAGACAATAGAAGAAAGAAAAGAAGACAAATGAGGAGCAGAGGGACAGGGAAAGAAAAAATGAACATACAAAAAGGACTAAGCCAAATCCCTTAATAAGAACATCAATTCTTATGTTCACCAGAATGGATAACTCCTCATATACTGAAAACTTCTTAAAAGTCACAAATCTTTATATTTTTCTAATGGCAATTAAATTTCAACACACACTTGGGAAAGCCTATATCTTAATCCATAATGCTTAACACAGATTATGTCTCAAAAATTACCCTGAAGCATACTGACTTATACATGACATCTACAATGGAGTTAATGAGTCTTAGCTTCTAATTGTTTTTTAATCTCCTACACTAATGCACATTAGTTTGATCAAGAGGATAACATTTAATGAGTGTATTTTTTTCCAAACTCTTATGTTCTTCTCTTGAGTCTCTTCACCCCAAGACTTTGAAATATTAGCCAGCTCATTGCTGGCCATCAGCATTAGCAACTTTATCAAGCAAAACATTTTGTAGCACTGATATTGCTCACAGATGGTCATTCTCTACATGCGTACTTTATCAAACATGACATTTACTTACAAGGTTGCTGAGGAGTGGATTAAACACCTCCTAATAATTTTACTGCTATAGTCATTTTTTTCATATCCCCTTGCTCACATGTTAGCATAACTATATATGTATTCCATACATATATATATACATCATGATCAACTTAAATAATCCAGTTTACTTTTATTTCATATTTGTTATATTGAATTTTGAGTAGCATAGAAGAATCACATTTGCTTTAATTTCATTGTTCATTATATTAACAAAGAACTGTCTTTTATCTTTTAAAAATCAAATCAAAGGCCCAGTAACTTTTGATGTACTAATATTTTTGTGTTTTCACACATACACCTTGTGTGTGTGTGTGTGTATATATTTCAAGTATTTGATAGATAATATTGATTACCAACAAGTTCTATAATAACCCATGAGAAAGTTCTCTGGGTGTGGTTGTGAGGGAGTTTATCACTTTGGGAAACTATAGTGGAAAGAACTATTATAATGGTGGGTAGCACCCTACTATGGTCAGGACATGGAATAAATACATCAGAGAAGGTGAGCTGGACATACACAAGCATTCTATTCTCTCCCTTCCAACTGTAAATGCAATGTAATCAGCTCCTTCCAAAAGTGCCTGCTGTCATGATTTGCATACCATGATGGACAGCAATGTCAAACTATGATCTAAATAAATCCTTTCTGCCATAAGTAATTTTCTCAGGCAACATTTTCTCTATCAATATATGCACAGGTATTGATGTTAAAGCATCAAAGTTATCAATATAAAAAATACAGCACAGAAAAACTGAGCATATGTGTAATTTATCTGAATAGCATGAAAAAAATGTTTAAAAATACTTAATCTTAAACCTGAAAACAATGAAATCATTTTGAAGTATATCACAAACATTTTAAAAGCAAATAATTAAAAATACATGGAGAGATCTTCCACGAATGTTAAAGATATTACAATTGAATGATGTGGGTGTAGCATTAGTATCCAATCATTTTTATTTTGTGATCAGTTATGATATCAGAGATATATGGAAAAGATTTTCCACCTTCTGGACCCAACATTGTATATTCCCATTTTATTTATACTGGGGAACAATCCTAGCTTCTAGAATATTCATTCATTATCTGTATCAAAATGTCAACTGCAAATTTCCTCTTACTATGATTTTAATGTTCAGTGGATTCAATACTTCTGTGGATTAAAATAAAGTGGGCTGAATGTTAAGGCAAGGCAATGCTCATTAGGCATGTGCTGACAAGCTTGATGACATGAATTCAATTCCTAGCACATATTTGGAACATGCAGAAAACAGATCCTAGGAAGTTGTTCTCTTACCTCCACACATTCCACAGATTTTATGCAATCCAATGCACTGTTCACAAATAATTAAGACTCATAAAGTAGTAGGCTAAAGTAGCAACTACTTTTTTTTATGAGAAAAAAATAATTATAAAAGTAATTATAGAAAGTTTCCCTAACTGAGAGCACCATCATCTAGTAGATGATAGGATCACAGGAAGATTTTCATTCAAAATCCATGGGGAAAAAGGAAGTCGCACACCAAGAGGACCTAGGAGCTTCATAGCTCAAAACATTAGAAAATGTATTGCTACCATAAAGCCAGAGTATATTTGCTTCCTTAAAGTAAGAAGAAAAATTTCAAGGTTTAATAATTTAATAGAGCCATAGAAAAGCCAATACAAAAGCCCATTAGAAATAAAATTGAGCCGGGCGGTGGTGGCGCACGCCTTTAATCCCAGCACTTGGGAGGCAGAGGCAGGCGGATTTCTGAGTTCAAGGCCAGCCTGGTCTACAGAGTGAGTTCCAGGACAGCCAGAGATACACAGAGAAACCCTGTCTCAAAAAAAAAAAAAAAAAAGAATAAAATTGAACAATTGATTACATTATGGAATCATATTGGTGGTGGTGAGGGCAACAAGACACTCACTGTCAATAGAATTTACATGATTAGTTATAATATGCCAACTCGGGCTGTGGTTAAGTGCTTTAATTATTCTAATTTATGAATTTTCTCATGTCTTCTGTGTTAGAGTCTAAAGTATGTATGTTCATTAAATCCTTGTTCAAATTCATATCATCATTGCCTGTTCTTCCTATGCACTGAGGCCCCAGCTGCAATGCCTGATTGAGCTTCTCTGTATGGATGAACTGCCCTTTGGCTTTCTCATTGTGGGTATGTTTATATAATGGGCTACATGACTGCATTCTGTCTTGAGAATGCTTTCCTACCTAGATGTTCCATATGTATTCAGGAAGCAGTAATTTTTTATTTATTATTTTACTTTAACACTTTTAGCTCATTGTTGGTTTTCTATCTCATCACAGAGCCAGGAGAGCATCTTAACCTAGGAGAGGAGTTTTGGAGGAGGTAAGGGAATGTCTCCTGGAATTCAGTTTCTGCTTTTCAACAAGCTTGGGAACAGAACATGAGAGCTTCCAAGTGTAATTCAGACTACATACGAAGCTTCTAAAACATAAAGGATCAAGGTTTTAGCTTCAGAAGACCCTTTGCTATTCAGGTGACACATATCAGAGTAGTACAATTGAGATCCTAACAAGGGAGAGCCAGTCCCAAGTCTTCACAATAAGTTAAACTGAGAACTAGGCTTACTGTCCAAAACTTTGAAGGGAAGGGACCTCTGATGTTCTCTCTCTCTTTCTCTCTCTCTCTCTCTCTCTCTCTCTCTCTCTCTCTCTCTCACACACACACACACACACACACACACACACACACACACACACACAGAACAGAACTGAGGATGCTCAACAGTGAGAAGCACTTTCCACTATTCCACTCTTCCAGAGGGTTCAGGTTGGATTTCTTTTCTTTTATTGTCTTTTTCTTTTTTTTTTTTTAAATTTAATTTCATTTTTTAAACTATTCGTTTTATATCCTGGTCACTGACTCCCTCCTGCAATCCTATATCCTGGTCACTGACTCAGGTCCTGCAATCCATGCTCAATCCACCCTGCTTATCTCCTATGAGTAGGCACATTTACCCCCTGTGTATCCCCCTACTCTAGCACTTAAAGTCTCTATGAGACTAGATGCTTCCTTTCCCACTGAGGCCAGACAAGTCATCCTAGCTAATAGAACAAATCCTACATACAAGCAACAGCTATTAGGATGGCCTCCACTTCAGTTTTCCAGGACATAAGGACCAAGCTACACATCTGCTACGTATGTACAGGTCCAGTCTGTGTATGTTTTTTGCTTGGTGGTTCAGACTCTGAAAGCCCAAGCATCCAGGTTAGTTTGACTCTGTTGATCTTCCTGTGGAGTTTCTTTTCTCTTGGTGCCCACAGTCCTTACTCCTATTCTTCCATATGATTCCCCAAGCTGTAGATCCACTGTTTGGCTGTAGATGTCTGTATCTGTCTGAGTCAGCTGATGGGAGGAGCTTCTCAGAGGATAACATGTTCCTACACAGACATAAAGAAGTTAAACAAGAAGGAAGATCCAAACAAGGAAGCATGAATTTCACTTAGAAGGGGAATAAAATAGTCAGATGGAGGGAATGAACTTGGAGGGAGCGGGGATGAGGAGGAAAATGAGAGTTCAATATCAGGCATGGAGAAGGACAGGAGAGATGACTACATAGCCATGAAAATGAATGTAAATCTGCATTTGTTGGGGAGAGGTGGTGGTCAGACATCTGCCAGATAAGACAGAAACCTTGGATAAGGGTGGCATCCAAGAATCAATTGGGGTGACCTTACCTGTGACTCACAACATTGGGATATGGAACCTGAAGAGGCCACCTTCTGTAGCTGGGCAGGTACCCCAGTAGAACTATAGAGACACCAACATACCTACAAAACCTTGAACCTAAAATTTATCCTGTCTACAAAAATATGCAGGCATGGGGATGGAGCAGAGCCTGAGGGAATGGCCAACCAATCTCAGGTCCAAATTGAGATCCATCCCATGGGCAAGCATCAATCCCTAACATTATTAATGATATTGTTATGCTTGCAGACATGTTGGATTTGTATGTCCACTTAGGTTGGCTCAAAACCATCTATACTTCCAGTTTTAGAGCATTTGACAACCTCTTCTGGTTTCAGGGGGCACCTGCACACATTTTTAACAGGTGCAAAAATTAAATCTAAATAAAAATAAATCTTAATTAAAAACATAACCAAAAAAAAAAAAACCCAAAAAACCAAAAACAAAGCACTAACACAAATAGGCTTTCTTAGGAAGTATGTTAAAATCAGTGAAAAGTTGAATCTTATTTATATATACACCTTTCATGCAGCTCCAAAAGAGAAGCAACTTTTTCACAAAGCTGCTCTAGGAGTCCATTTTTGGTAGTTTTAAATTTATACTATTTTTAGTTATTGTAGCAGAGAGGCCTAATAAAAAATCCTGGGTTACAGTAATGTAGATGTTTGAATAATGATTTTTCATAATATGATTTGATTGTGTAAAAGCAGTCTCTTGCATTACTCCCTCTAAGGGGATCTGACATTTTACCATTTGAGCAAGGCATATTCCTGAAGTTTTCAGATGTTTATCCTGTCATGGGTTAGGATCAAGTTATTGTAAAAACAAGGAGAAGAGATAGTCTAAAACATTACACATCTAAATATTAAGATACAACCATTAAAAAAAAAAAAACCTGACATCTGACAGCACCGTCCCTTGCTAGATGCATTAAGCTGAGGCTAAGCAGGGCTGACTAGTGAGTTTTTCTCACCTGAGGTTACTATTGAACATATGCTGAAGTCAGCCAGTGTTTAGTAGATTTAGACTGGCATTTTCTAGGGTTATTTAGCTGAATCAGAAATTAGCTACAAATAGGAATATCTAAGTATTTTTTTATATAGTTTTTAGAGTTCTGCTGCTCTTGCTATATGGCTAACTATAATTTTTACTTACTGTTTTTTAATTATAACTAATTTTAAAGATGTAAATAGAAGATGGTAGGGAAAGACTGGGGAGAATGTTTGTCAGTGGTATTTTGTGGGCTAGCTTCATAGATTTTATGAGTCAGCAGATCTGGATTAATGTCTAGCTTTAATGGAACACAATAAAACTTCCAGAAAGGATGTAACATAATCAGGCATTGAACTCATTCCCCATATTCTTACCCCAACTTCTCAAGTGCTGTGAATGCAGATTATGTCACTCTCTCAGCTGGTTGGATCTTAAGTCCTCTTCTAGATATGTTGTAATTAAAGTTTTTTTTTTTTCCCAGATTGCTTCAGTGTTCAGAAACAGGGTGCTTGGGAAGTGACTGGATCATGAGAGTTTCATGAGTGTTCTGACTGTAGGTCTATACAAACAGACCCATGTACACTGTACAAGTCCATTGCAGTGTAGGCTTCCTGGAGGATATTTGCTGTTCAAGTGATCTCTTTTTCTCATCCCCACCCCATATCCACACACTGTTCCTGTCAAAAACCTGCAGCATTGAGGAAACCGAAGTAGGCAGATAGATCATTGTAAGAGAGAGGTCAGTCTGGTGCACATAACAGGCCAGTAGAATGTGTCAAAACCAGTGTCAGTAATTCAGAGGATTGTATCCATGAGAATTCAGGTAAGGATGCAGCTGTAAGCTGACAAGTAACTCACTGTATTTCTGAAGTTGCATTAAGAAACAGCCTTCAGGTATTCTATTTATTTGTCTGAGTTTACTTGAGTCTTTTATTGGTTACTCACTACCTTTTCCTGCAATAATACATAATCAAAAATGTGTTATTATTTGCTTCAAACTCATTGTTTTTCCTGAAAAACCCCACATAACTATATCAACAGAAAACACAATGCACAAATAAAGTCACAGTTCAGTGTCTGACAAAGCAAGTAGTACATTAACTTTTAACTCTTGGAAAAACCTCTAAATCACAGGTCATCTTGTTATGAACTTGAGGTTATAATATTAGCATGAAAACAGAAAGCTACTAAACAGGTCAGGGCAATGTTAATGTTTTTAGCTTGTCTAAATTTTTTAAAATTGTCTAAAGAATATGTTCCTCAATTTTATTGAGCTCATCATTGAAATATGAACAGCACTTTTAAAACTCTTTTCCATATGCAATATTAATTCTTCTTGCAACTTTCGCCAGGGATCCTTCACAAGCCCTGGATTCTACCTCTTATAGTTTGTACCCTAGTTTCCTTAGTCAGGTAACTCCAATAGGTCAAATCAGCATGTTCCAACCTTTCCAGAAAGTTCTGCTCACTAATCCAATGACCCCCTTGCAGGGCCTAAACTCTCATATCCATTCAATTATCTTTTCTACTATACTTATATCTCCCAATTTCCCCCAATAATATTTCTAGATTAAACATCCTATTATTAGAGATCTCCCCTTGTGTAGCCTCATACAACTATTAATACAAAGGAAACCACTATATCTTCCTTTATTTTCACCCATATATTTTCTACGGACATACGTGTCCTATGTGATCTAGGCCGAGTATTCCTTTTCCTTGAGGTCTTCAATTTTCTTAACTACTTAAACTTCAGGCTTCTTAAAAACATTTCCTTCTTCAAATGTTTCCAGATACAATTTAATCATCCTGAGTTAGCAAAAATTTCCCAGAGAACAATTAAGTCAGTCAGTCTCCACAACCAGAATCCCTTGTCTCAGTATGCCTGAGTTGAGTGCTTGAATCAAGAGGGTGGGCAGTTTGTTCCTAATAGACATCAGAGCCATTTCCTTAATGAAGAATGCCCCCATTCCCTGTCCCAGAAAATTTCACCAGAGTTGTATTTGAGCACAGATATGGTATATAAAAAGGAAAAGCAAACAAGCAGACAAGAACGAGCAAAACCATTGTATACTAGAGAGGCAGAAATTCATTATTCAGGTTGATCTTGCTTCCACAGATGAAACTGTATTATCTGACAAAAAATACAGTAAATGAGACTATGCCATAAATGATACATATACATTATTGTCCACCAAAACAGTTAATTTTATTAAAGAATAATAATTCAAAAATGTATCATAGGTTAATTTGAATAAAATGATAACTTTTATAGTTAGTTTGTCTTAACTATGCTGACGGCTAGATAAACTAATAGTTTTTCAATCAAAAGCAGTTTGGATGTTTGTACAGCTAATGAAAATGATTAGAGCAAAAGAAAAGGCAATCCAAGTAGAAACAAAGATAATATATAGTGATCAGTCACATGAGCTGAACTCCTTTTCGGCTATACACATTGAGGAACTGCTTTGTCTTCATTCTGGAGATTCACTTATAAGGGCTCATTTGACTGGTATTAAGATTGAGACAGCTTTCTTGACAAAAGTAAAGAATTATCAAAAAGAATGAGCTTAAAATTTTTATTATATTCAAATCATATTACACACTGAAAAAATATTAACTGAATTGTGCATATGTATATGTGGGTGTGAACACTCAAGTGTGAGGGCACAGACCTGCATGCAGGTGTGCATGCACACTTGTATGAATGTGTGTATGTGCATGTGTGTGTGTATGTGTGTGTGTGTGTGTGTCTGAGAGAGAGAGAGAGAGACAGAGAGAGAGAGAGAGAGAGAGAGAGAGAGAGAGAGAGAGAGAGAGACAGAGAGAAAGAGAGAAAGAGAAAAAGAGAACAAAGAACAGAGGTTGACATTGGTCTCTTCTTCAACAGATCTCTTATTTTCTATTCTTTCATGTCTATATGTGTGTTGTGTATAGGCTTGTATGTATGTGTGAGTTCATGTAGTGTTGTCTTAGTTGGTTTTCTATTGCTTTGGAGAAACACCATACCCATGTAAAGTCTTATAACAGAAATCATTTAATTGAAACTTGCTTACAGTGTCAGAAGTTTTGTCTATTATCTTCATGGCAGGGACCATCATATCAAGCAGGAAGAGATGGTATTAGAGAAGTAGTTGAGAATATAAACCTGAATCCACATGCAGAAGAAAAAGAAAGTCACTGGGACTGGCTCAAGAACCTCAAGAACAAGAGGCACACTTTCTTCATTAAGCTTACAATACAATTCCTAATCCTTCTTAAGTACTACCACACTGTGATCAATAAGCATTTAAATATATGAGCTTATGGGGCCCATTATTATTCAAACCACTACATACACACATATGTGTTCATATCAAAATATGAAGTTGACTTTTGTAAGTTTTCCTTTATCAGTTTCTACTTTTTTCATTGAGGAAATGTCCCTTAGTTGAACTGAACCTCTTCTTTCAGTCTGAATGCCTAGTCATTTCCCTTACAGAATCCCTCTCTTCTTTCCAAAAATCTGGAAATTCAGGAATACTGCCACACTGACCTGGCACTAGGTTCTGTAGATGTTATGTCTTGTTCCCATATTTATATGATAATTGCTTTTAACCACCAAGTCAACTTCCCAGCCATCTCTGTCTTATTACTTAATGGGCTTTTTATGTGAGTATTAGACATCTAAACTCTGGTTTTCATGTTTCTACAGCAAGTATTTTTCCAACTAACCTGTGTCTTCAACACCAGTCACAGGTTATAAGCCTAGAACTGGTAACAATATTTAGGAAAGTAGATAACACAACATGCCATTGACTCTAATCTGAGATTCATGACATCTTGTTATTATAGATGTTCCATCACTGTTATCTCTAATAGTTAATTAAAAGGCTGAATAAAATAGATAACATTTTATTTTCTGAAAATTTTTGAGGAACATTGTAGAAAGGCAATAATTTGCAAAGACAACATTAAACAATTTTGCTGTATTTACTTGTTACTTAAATACCACTTTGGGTCTTTTAGTGACAATCCATTAGCATGTCTCCTGATTGGTGATAGATGCCAGATGTATTAATTGTCTGGAAAAATTTGAACATTTAAAGCTTTTGGAAATTGACAGCAAAAGCAGAACAGATTTCCTTATATGGGTTGACAGATCTCTAAGGAGAGTTATATTATAAGTTACTTTTCTCACTGCCAATCTAGAAGACATGATAAAATTAATTTGAGACATGGAGTGTTTATTCTGTCTCATGGTTTGAAGGAACAGTCCATAGTATTGGGGAAGACAGAGTGACAGGAGCATGAATCAGCTGGCCACATGAAATCCATAGTCAGGCAGCAAGGAGTCATGATGTCCCTCTGGTACTCAATAAATTTTCTCTTTGTTGTGCAATTTATAATACCAGCCCATGGATAAGCACTACACATATTTAACGTGGATCATCTTGTGGGGCAATTAGGTCGTGTGTGTGGGTGAGCTTGGATCCTGTTGGGCTGTTGTGGTTTCCACAGGTTTGCCAACCCAGTCAGCTAGAACTGCAGCTCTGGGCAGCAGAAGCCCGGGATTTTTAACTGTGCTCCTTCCATGAGGCCTCGGGCAGACACTACAGTGTTCCTTGGAGGCACAGGGAAATCTCAGTCGGAATTCCTGCAGGGGCAGGGCTTTTGAGTGGTCATCTCCAGGTCAAGGTGGCCTGACCCAGGAGACCAGTGGCGGTCCCCGAGGCTGAAATGCAGAGAAGTCTTCTGAGGGAGAATAGACGACAGCTCAATACTTGAAGGTCCCCTCCACGGTTCTCCACAACAGGCCCCAATGACACGAGGAAGTCCATGGTTTTACAAGCTTTATGGTCATGGCAGATGGTAGATGAATCTGGTTGCACCCACTCTCTTTGTCAGGGAGGGCCTTACTTAAATTGGGAGGAAAGGAAGAGGGTCTGGAAAGGAATACTTAATTGGCTATGCACTCTAGCCTTCAGGTAACTCATTAGTATGTAAATCTCTTGAGGCCCTGAGGCCTGTAGTCACGCCCTCTATCTATAGAGGGGCTGGTAGGGGCATTGCCCTATGTGACTGAAAGGCAAGGGTCAATGGATGTCTTGGCAGGGACAGTGATTTCCTGTCAGGAGCCTAGAGTATGGGGGCATGGCCAAACACCTACAGTCGTCCCATTAGGGTTTGGGGTTCTAGGACTGTGCTCGACCAGGAGCCAAGCTATCCTTTCACAGACCTCTGTCCCACATCATCTAACTTCAGTTAATCCAATCAAGAATCTCATTTACGGGCATGCCCAGGGGTGTTTTCCATGATGACTTTGAATTCCATCAAGTGGTAATCAAGCTTATCCATCACAGTGATAATCCATGTTTAGAGGAAACTATGCTTAGCTCAGAAAGATTTTGAAACACTAAAGAACACAGCAACTGATAGCCTAGATCAGATAATGTGACTAACCCAGAAGGTATACCTAGACATTCTCTGCTTAGAAAGTATTACAGGGGTCCCTGCTTAGCCACATGCCAATATTATCTAAAGCATAACAATGTAGGAATGTAAAGAAGAAAGACAGCTTTATTCCCACATGGATAAAACCAGGTGGTGGCCTTTGGTTAGCCTACTTTAAATCACAGAGGGAAAGAACAAACCATTTTCCAACTATCAGGTGTGTGGAGCAGTGTGAATGCCCAAGGTTACTGTGCCAGTCAAGTTGGCCCTCTGTACTGTCCTGCCTGCTCAAGATAAGTCATGGGATTTCTGGTGATGTTTATTATCATTAGAATTCATTTTCAATGTGTATATTGAAGAGCTGCAGGAAGCCTGCCTCTGTGTTTTCCAGCTGCACTCGAAATGCTCACCCCTTTTCCCAGATACCAACATACCTCCCTTTTTCTTATTATAAAGAGAAGAAAAAAGGGGAGGGGAAGCCAATGGGGAAAGGGGATTTGGGGCTCCATGTCTCTTAAGCTACTTCCTTCTGTGTAGGGCATAGTCCATTTTGAGGTGTAGCTGGCTTTCACCATCAGGGTCCACTTGGTAGATATGTGCATCAGGTTCCTCTATGGACAGCGGCTGGTAATCCTGTAACAGGAAGTGATTAATAGTTTGGTTAGAAATGACAACACCAGGAGGATGACTAGAAAGGGTGTTACAAAAGAGAGTATCTACTTCTATATGGGTTTTTAAAAATCTCAGAACTGGAGGTTTCACGTTTCCTAAAAACTGCATTCTTCTTGGAGGAACCGGCAAACACCATCTTCTTTAGCTGTCAGGATATCTAGCCCCCATCAGTTCTGAAGCACCACAGCTGGAATCCCATGGGTCTTCTTGTGGAAACGAAAGTCTTGCTGTGTTGATACCATGATCCTAGCATATGTATGTGATAAGGCCAATATGGGAAGCCCCTGTAATCGTCTGGCAGGTTTTTACAATAATCTTCTATCTTGTCAAAGAGAAAGCAAGTATAGAGAACATAGTATTTATATTCAGGATAACAGATATAGGTTCTTAGCATCGGCTATGGAGTAGTTTATTGACCCTTTTTGGAAAGACTGTTTTTTATCTGTGGGGGTCTCTTGAACCTCGAATCTCCAGATGTAAGGGCTGACCTAGATGGAAACAAGCAGCAGTGGGAGGACAAAATCCCATGTCTAGTCCAGTGAGATCAAGTTTGACTCCCAGAGTGGAGTCTCATTTTTTGGGATTGAGGACAAGATGGGTGATATCAATGTCCTCTGGAGCTTAATAGAGCATGGTCCTGTTAGGGTCGATGTGTACGAAAAAGAGTCGATTTTAGGTGGAGAGATGAAAGGCTTGAGGTAAGACAAGTGGACCCAATGAGGGAGTCCCTCAAGTTTAGCAGCTGTACGGGTCACAAAAATTACCTTAAAAGGTCCCTGCCATTTGAGAAAGAGGCACCCACAGAAAGAGGACAAATGATCTGGAGGGGAAAGTAGGACTTAGTCCCCAATGTTGACAGGTAGTGGACAGGAAACCGTGTGGGGTCGAGGTAAATGGTGGTAAGCAAAGTTTCATAAGACAGAAGAGAGGTGGCCAAGTAATTGGGTAAATAGATGGTCTGGGAAGGGAGAGCATTTAGGTGAAAGACCAGGAGTTAGGACTGGACATCCATACATGAGTACAAAGTGTGAGATGAGGAGAGGCTGCTCTTGGAGAGCTCATAGCCCAAAAGAGACAGAGGTAAGAGTTTTACCCAGTCAAGATGAAGTTCCTGTGACAGCTTGACAAGAGTGGTTTTTAAAGAGTGGTTAGTTCTTTCTATCTTACCTGAAGATTGAGGGTGATAGCGAATGTGAAAATGCCAGGGGATGTCTAGAGCCTTAGATAGAATTTGAGAAATCTGTGAAGTAAATTCAGTACCATTGTCTGACTGGAGAGAGGCTAGACACTAAATCAGGGGATGATCTCTCGAAGAAGGAGATCAGAGACTCTCTGTACCCTTTTGTTAGTTGTAGGAAAAGCCTCTACCCAGCCTGAGAAGGTGTCTACCAAGACCAGAAAGTACTTGGCACATTGACAGCAGACATGTGGATAAAATCAAGTTGTCAGTTAGTTCCAGGAAGGGAACCTCTAGCCTGTGGGTAGGAAAAGGGGTGCTCTGATATCTTGAGTTGGGATCTGACATATGACAGATTTTGCAAGCAGTGAT
This sequence comes from Mastomys natalensis, assembly GCA_021653895.1. Lineage (NCBI taxonomy): Eukaryota > Metazoa > Chordata > Mammalia > Rodentia > Muridae > Mastomys > Mastomys natalensis. Next base: position 10,342 of record JAJTUV010003926.1, on the reverse strand, counting down.
AGATTTTAAGAAACTTAAGTTCTCAGGAGTAGGCTGTAGTTGGTTCTTAACAAAATAAGACAACAATTGGTTGTTAGTATGAAAGAGTTGGTTAAGATAGGACTGAGTTTGATGAGTGTCAGGGGGTGAAAGTGGAGATGTGGGTTGCAGTGTAAGAATGTCCTGGGGAGGGTCTAAACCACAAGCCTGGGATCGCTTAGGGAGGGACCATGGCTCCAGCTATATATGCAAGGGAGTTATATATAAGTGGGAGAAGAGATCCTTGGTCCCATGAAGGCTGGACGTCATGGAGGGGTATTCGAGGGTGGGGATGTGAAGTACAGGGGAGGGTGGTGGGGGTCCACCAACGTGGAGGCAGGAGGAGGGGGGAAGGGATAGTGAGTTCCTGGAGGGAGGGGGGAAATGGGGTAAGGAGAGAACATCTGAAATGTAAATAAAATTTCCAATTAAAAAAAAAAAAGTATGACCTGGGGAGACATTAAAAATACAAAAAAAAAAAAAAAAAAACACACACACACAAAAAACATTAAAATAATAATAATAATAAAATAATAATAATAATAATTTAGAGACATTAAAATACCAACTCAATTCTTTACAGAGTTAGAAAGAGAAATTCTCAAATTTATTTGGAATAACAAAAAACCCAGGATAGCTAAAACTATTCTCAATAATAAAAGAATTTCTGGAGGAATTGCCATCCCTGACCTCAAGCGTACTACAGAGCAATTGTGATTAAAAAAATCCTGGTATTGGTACAGAGACAGGCAGGAAGATCATGGAATAGAGTTGAAGACCCAGAAATGAAACCACACACCTATGATCATTTGATCTTTGACAAAGGAGCTAAAACCATCCAGTGGAACAAGGACAGCATTTTCAACAAATGGTGCTGGTTCAACTGGAGGACAACATGCAGAAGAATGCAAATGATCCAGATATCTTATCTCCTTGTGCAAAGCTCAAGTCCAAGTAGATAAAGAACCTTCATATAAAATCAGACACACTGAAACTAATAGAAGAGAAGGTGGGGAAGACCCTCGAATACCTAGGCACAGGGGAAAAGTTCCTGAACAGAACACCAATGGCTTATCTCTAAGATCAAGAATTGACAAATGGGACTTCATAAAATTGCAAAGTTCTGTAAGGCAAAGGACACTGTCAATAGGACAAAATGGCAACCAACAGATTGGGAAAAGATTTTTACCAATCCCACATCTGATAGAGGACTAATATCCAATATATACAAAGAACTCAAGAAATTAGAGTCTAGACAATAAAATAACCCTATTAAAAATGGGGTATTCAGATAAATACTCAAGGGAGCAAACATGGATACAAAGTGCAGGACAGAAACTGAAGGAGAGGCCATCTGCAGACCATTCCACCTGGGTATCCATTCCATGTGCAGTCACCAAAGGCAGATGCTGATGTGGATGTCAGGGTGTGCATGCTGACAGGAGCCAGACATAGCTGTCTCCTTAGAGGTCTGCAAGAGTCTGACATATTCAGAGGCAGATGCTCACAGCTAACCATTAAACTGATCATGGGGTTCCCAATAGAGGAGTTAGAGTGAAGACTGAAGGAGTTGAAAGGGTTCGAGATCCCATGGGAGAACAACAATACCAACCAACCAGAACCCCCAGGGTCTAAACCACCAGCCTAGGAGCGCGTAGGGAGGGACCCATGGCTCCAGCTATATACGCAAGGGAGGTATAGGTGGGAGAAGAGATCCTTGGTTCCATGAAGGCTGGACGTAGTGTGCGGGAGGTGGGAATTCAAGGGTGGGGAGGTGAGGTATGGGGTGGATAGGTGGGGGTACACCCTCATAGAAGCAGGAGGAGGGGGAAGGGAGTTCCTGGGAGTGAGGGGGAAATGGGGTAAGGGGAGAACATCTGAAATATAAATAAAATATCCAATAATAAATAAATAAATAAATAAATAAATAAATAAATAAATAAATAAATAAATAGAATGTCCTGGTGAGAGTGAGATGATTCTAGGCCCCTAAAAGCCACAGCTCTAGCTGTCTTATCAGCTAGGTTGTTTCCCTTGGAGACAATGGAGTGATTTGTCCCGTTGGATATGCAGTGGACAGATAGGAGGACAGATCTGCTGTGGGGAGATAGGAGGCCTTTAGCATGACCATAATTTGGTTTGCATTAGTTACTGATCCTCCTTTTGTGGTAAGTAGCCCACGCTCCTTCCAGATAGGACAGGAGGACATGGAAAGCATATTTGTCATCTGTGTAGGGATTGTCCCTGTTCCAGCTGGAAGACATGGATAAGGGCTACTAGTTCAGAATGTTGGTTGGAGGTATGAGCAGGAAGGGCCTGTGCCTCTACCACTTTGGTGTCTGACACTATAGCATAGCCAGCTTTCCTGGACCTTTCATGTAGAAAAAACTTCCATCTGTATATCAGATATAGATGGTTGGAGGCAAAGTGCCCTCCTGTATTTGTGAAGGATTCGGTAATAGTTCCTCTAAAGTTTCAGTGCAAGAGAAAGTTAGGGAGTAGTTAGTATTAGGTCAAGGAAGAAGATTAGAAATATTAAGAGGTAGGCATGATTGAAAGGTGAGGGTGGAGTCTTCTATTACAGCTACCTGAATAGAAAGAACCCTGGACGAGGTAGAGTCTGTAAACCTTTATGAGTTAGGAGCTGTGACAGGTTGTGAGAAGAGAGGACAGTTATAGGCAATCCAAATGTTAGTTTCTTTGACTCTAGAATAAAAATTTTAGCAGCTGCTAAGGTATGAACACAAAGTGCCCATCCCTGGATGATTAGATCTAGTCTTTTTAACAAGTAATCTACAGGTACAAAAGATGGTCCCAGATGGTGACCAAAGAGTCCAAGGACAAATACCTCCTTTCCAGTTACATAGAGGGAAAAAGGATGAGTCATGTAAGGGAGGCACAAGGCTGGGCCTTAAAGAGAGCCTGTTGGAGACTTTGAAAGAGCTTGGTCACAGGTTTGAGAAGAGGTTCATGGATGGGACCTAATGCTGCTTCGTATAAGGGGTGAGAAATTAGGGAAAAGGAAGGAACCATGTAATGCAAAACCATTCCTAGAAATGATGAAATCTCTTCTTTTTATAGAAGGAAGCATTAGAGACTGAATCAGATTCCTTGTGTCTAAGGTAATAGCCTTGTGGGTTGGGGTAATTGTTAGTCCTAAATAGGTGACCTGAGGAGTGGACAGTTGGACTTTAGAAGGTGAGACCCTGTATCCTCAACTGGAAAGAAAATTTAGAAAAGCAGAGGTGTCAGCTTGGCTAATCTCTAGAGAGGGGTTACAGAGAAGGAATTATCTATGTAAATCACAATCTTATGTCTATGGAGAGATAAAGAGAGCAAGTCAGAAGCCAGGGCCTGGCCAAATATGTATGGGCTGTCCCAGAATCCCTGAGGTAGAACTGTCCAGGTGAGTTGGGTAGAAAAGTGGGTGCCAGGATCTGTCCAGGTAAAGGCAAATATGTTCTGTGACTGGGAATCTAGAGGGATAGAGAAAAATGCATCCCTGAGATCTAGGACTGAAAAATGAGAAATCCCTGAGGCAATAGAAGAAAGAAGTGTGTAAGAGTTAGACACAACAGGATGGAGGGGAACCACTGCAGAATTAATGCATCTCAGGCCTTGAACCAGTTGATAGGTACCATTAGGTCTCTTAACTGCTAGAATAGGGGTGTTAAAGGTGGAAGAGGTGGGGTGAAGGAGTTTTTTCTTTTAGAGGACAGAAATGATAGGCTTAAGTCCCCTGAGGCTCTGGAGAGAGAGAGGGGGTATTGAGCTTGGGTGATGTACCTTGTAGAGTCCAGTAACTGGATGACAACAGGAGAATGATGTTTAAGCAACAGAGGGGTTCTGGACATCCCATACTCGGGGTTCCACTTCAGAAGTTAGTAAGGGAAATAACGTTTGTGTTAGTAGGTTGACTGGCTAGAAGAAGAAGCAAAGGAAATGCTGGCAAGCTTAGGTTTAGGTGAATTGGGGGAGCAAAGGAAATAGAAGCTCACAACTTAACTAAAGTATCCCTTCCGAATAAGGGGACAGGACATGTAGGCACTACCAAAAAGGAATGGGTGAGAGGTACACCCATAAAAATGCAATTAAGTGGAGGGGTTTGGTGAGGAAGGTATGGTTGCCCTCCTACCCCAACAATAAGGAAATGCAAAGGTGAATTGGATCCCCAAAACTCTGTCTGGTCTCAGCTAGTGGCTCAAGTGTCCAAGAGGAAGAATATGGGTCTTCCAAATACCATAATAGCTACCTGGGGCTCCCTGCAAGTGGTTGAGTCAAGAGAGTTCAGGGTCCTATCAGTCCTCCATAGCCAAGCCTAGAAGGCCAGCAGAAAGGTTTTCTGGGAGTGATGTCCCTCTGTTCTAGGTGACATGAGGGCAATCGACAGCCCAATGTCCCTTCTGATGACACCTTCTGATGACATGGTCCCATTGGCATGCTGGTGTTGGGGCAAACCCTCACACAGTGAACTTGTTGACCACATTTATAGCAAGGGCCTGGTGGTCCCTGAGCCTTCAAAGACCAGGAGTCTAGGGTAGCAGCTAAGGCTGGTCGGAAAGCCGTTGCCAGCATGTGGTATTTCTGTTTTCAGGCTTTTTCATCTCTGTCATGGTACACCTTGAAGGCCAGCACCTAGACTTCTGCCTATGGAGTTAGAGGCCCCTTCTGCAATCACCTAAGTTTAGCTTTTATATCGGGGTAGATTTGAAGAAAAAAAAAGTAGGTCATCAGAAGTTGCTTACCTTCTGCGTTTTAAGGGTCCAGATTGGTATACTGCAATAAAGTCTTTGTAAGGCATTCTAAAAATTGAGATGGGTTTTTATGTTTGTCCTGGACAAATTTTTGGAGTTTCTCAAAGTTTACTGGCTTTAAGGCTGCCTTTCTTAGTCCTTCCAAAAAGCATGTTATAAATCTATCTCTAAGATACCACCTGCGGAATTATAATTCCATCAAGGATTCTGGTCAGGAACTGCCTCAGATCTGATTGGATATGTTCCATCTGTTTGATGAATATGATCTGCATGTGTTTTTGTCTTTCCCAAACTCACCTATGTTCATGAGGAAGTAAATTGTTAATGAGAATTATATGTACAACATGGAAAGTCAAGCTATAAGACTGAGTGAGATACTGGAACTCTTTAATAAAGATGGAGGAGTTAGAGGTATAAAAACCTAGTCTGCTCTCTATTTGAGAAAGTTCAATCAGTGAGAAAGGGACATATCCTCGACCAGATCATCAACTCCAGCCACTTTCCATAGAGAAGGAATTGAAGGAGAAGGAATTGGGGGTTTGGCTGTGGCCTTAGAATGCATGATAGAGGGTTAAAAGTTAGTGCCAATGCAGGGCAATTAGAGTGACCTGCAGCTGGCACAGTAGGGGGGAGTATGGAGAGGTCAGGCTAGTACATATCCTGGTGAGAAGAAGAAACTGAGGCAGCAGTTTGGGTTTTCAGAGGCATGGAAAAGAGGTCTTCGAAGGAAGGGAGGTGGTTCATCAGCTGGATCTAAGGGTGTAGTGTTGTCTAATGCTGGTTGAGTAGGTTTCATGGCTAAAAGAAGCTGGAGTGGAGAACAGGCAGAACACATAGAGGTATTAGAGTGAAGGTAGATGAATATTTAGATATAGGGAACCTCTTTCCATTTACCAGACTGCTGGCAGTACATATGAAAACCTTTTAAAATGATCAGATCTAGTGTGCCATTAGGCAGCCATTTTGAACCATTATCTAGAGTGCACTGAATCCAGACCTTATTTCAGAGGTATATCAGTTGGAAGGCTTCAAATCAGGTGTGAATTTTAGAGATTTTAGGTTACTCAGGAGACAACCCAGTGGGGTGTCTGGTCACTTGAAAACAGTTTAGCACCCATTGGGTAATGTGTGTGTGTGTGGTGGGGGGGGTGTTACCAAACTATTCGTATCAACGTCCCAAGAGAAAAGTTGGTAATGGATCAGGAAGGCAGCCTAGATATCAAGTCATCAAGAGAATACTGTTGTGGATAGCCCAAGCCTTGCATTTTGATCCTAGTTTCACTTTCCTGGGAGGAGCTGCTGAGGATGATTGAATCTGTACACAGGTGATGTCTTGTAAACCTTCTGTCCAATTAAAACTTGTAAAATAAAAACAGAGACAGAGATTGGGCAGTAGAAGGGGAGGCAGAGAAAAAGGCTTAGGGGAGGAGAGAGTGAGAGGAATTTGATATAAAAGGTAGAGCAGAAGCAGAGGCAGAGGTAGAAGCAGGAGGAAGTCGAAGCAGAAAGAAGCCAGCAGTAGAAGGAAATTGATGACTGAGGAGCCGGAGCCGGAAGGACAACCACGCAGCCTGAATAAACCTCAAGTTATAAGGCATCTCATAGCCGGGATTAGAGTAGTGTAGTGGTAAATCTGCCCAATCTAAGCATGCAATTTATACCATAATTATTGAGTTGTGTTTCCTTTACTGGTCTCCTTCAGGTAGGAGATTTTACAGCAACAAATTTGGTGGTTAAATAATTACCACTACAAATACCTAGGGGCTCCAGCAGTGGCAACCTCCTGGAGATCACCAGAAAGCAGCTCAACCTGGTTCCAGGGATTTATCAGCTGCAGCAAGAGCTTGGAGGATTTATGAACTGCGTTGTAGGAGTAAGGTAACCCAACGGCCTAAGTCCTAAGTTGTAGGTCAGCCAGGAGACCAGTCATATGGACTGGGGCATTGAATTGCAAAACCTTCAATCCATGAAAGGCTGTTCAGGTGCTATCTGGGCATTTAGGGCACTCCCACCAATTGGAAGTTCCTTACTAATCAATATGCCAGTGTGTATTTGTGGGCTTGTGCAATCTGGTATCAGGAAAGGTGGAACCATGAGGTCTGTGTGGGACCTGTCTGGTTGCCTAGCCCACTTGGCAGAGTACCACATGCAGGAATGCAGTGGCACAGCTCACGTGGAGGGTGGAGTTGGTCTGAAGGAGTGGTGGAAATCCATGTGGTTTGTGATGGCAGGTAGCAGAGGATGTAGTTTAAGTGGTGTAGCCGTGGCAGCAGTGGTGATGGCAGCAGCTGCAGGCTACATGGCATAAGTAGGTCCTGTAGGTCACAGGAAGTCTTTGTTTCCAGGCCAACACAACAATGATATATGTCCATGCACAGCTTAGAACAGACCACACCAGACCAAACAGTTCCAAATGGGGTTTATTCAGGAGATAGATGGGGTGGAGAAGAAGAGGAAGAAGATGGAAGAAGAGAAGGAGAGCGAGGTCAGGGGGTTCTACCTGTTTTATATGGGCAGTGATGTAGCCTCTCCCAGGTAAAGGTGGGAGGTAGCCAAGTGGATTCTGGGAATGTATGGCAGTTGCCTTGGCAACTTTGGGGTTCATCTAGATGTGATGTCACTGGGTTCGGAGCCTGGTTCTAACAATAATGACTACTGAGTTTGAATTTTGCTGCTCCAAAGCCTCATTAAAATTTCTTTTAGTTTATTTAGAAGCACTGGGCATCAGATCTAACATCCTAACCAGAAGATTAAACAAAAACAAAAGGTTTGAAATTTATTAACCCATTTAACATTAACTCAAATGAATTTCTCACCAAGCCAGGTCAGTCAGTCAACAGGTTCTTCAGGGCAGGAGTGAGGATTAAAAAGAAAAAAGACAATTAGACAATATTGTAGCATGACTCCAGTCAATTCAATAGCTGAAGTGGGTTTATTTTTTGCCAATCTGCTTTTATTCCATTTTAAGTACATATAAAATGATAAGATCACTTCTGGGGCAAGGAACAAGCAAGACAAATAAACTAAGTCTGATAAACATCTTTCTAATGGCTAGTCAGTATGACCAAGACAAAAGGAATGCCACACAGGTCTTGCTAAACCTGCTCTGAACTTTGCATTAATGCAAATGTAAATGTTCTTAATCTAGGTCTATTTCCTGAGACCTGGGCCAAAATCAGAATTCTGACTTGAGTTTACTTCTTTTGTCCTGGCTGGAAGTCAAATTCCTGCCCAGTGTCTAGAAGGAAGTGGCCCCAAAAAGCTCTTCACAGATTAATTTACCAATGAACCTTCAATAAATGATATCAATTATCCCCTGAGGCCTAAAGCCAAGATACACCTGTTTGTTCTAACTTCACACTTGATGTTTACAATAATGCATTTTTAAAATGCCTCAATTTATATATTTTTTTGTTCTGTTACTAAAATAACTCCAAGAAACTGCTTCCAACTTGGAACATGGAACCTAGGATGACCTAGTAAAAGGTTACAGTGTGTGGCTAGAACAGACCACAGCAGACTGGCTGATTCCAAGGGAGAGCGTGAATTTATTTGGATAGAGGGTGGGGAAGAAGTGGGGGGAAAGATGGTGAAAAGAGAGAAGGTGGTGTTGCTAGCCCTGAATATTTATATGGCCTGTAACATATTCTCTTTCCCAGGTACCAGGTGAGGTAGTCAGGTGGATTATGGGAATGTTTGGAAGTTGTCTTTATTTTTTTTTATTGGAACTTTTATTTACATTTCAGGTGTTTTCCCCTTACCTCCTTCCCCCCACCCCTTCCCTCCCAGGAACTCCCTATCCCTTCCCCCCTCCTCCTGCCTCTATGATGGTGTACCCACACCCACCCTCCCCAGAACCTCACCTGCCCACTCTCGAATACCACCCAAGAATCTCTTCTCCACTTATATAGCTCCCTTGCATATATAGCTGGAGCCATGGGTCCCTCCCTAAGCTCTCCAGGCTGGTGGTTTAGACCCTGGGGGCTCTGGTTGGTTGGTATTGTTGCTCTCCTCATGGGGTCCTGTACCCTTTCTACTCCTTCAGTCTTCACTCTATCTTCTCTGTTGGGAACCCCATGATCAGTTTAATGGTTAGCTGTGAGGATCTGCCTCTGAATATGTCAGACTCTTGCAGACCTCTAAGGAGACAGTTATGTTAGGCTCCTGTCAGCATGCACCTCCTGACTCCCATGTCAGCATCTAAGGACAACATGCAGAAGAATGCAAATCGATCCATTCTTATCTCCGTGTACAAAGCTCAAGTCCAAGTGGATAAAGGACCTTCACATAAAACCAGACACACTGAAACTAATAGAAGAGAAGGTGGGGAAGACCCTCGAACACCTAGGCACAGGGAAAAAGTTTCTGAACAGAACACCAATGGCTTGTGCTATAAGATCAATAATTGACAAATGGGACTACATAAAGTTGCAAAGTTTCTGTAAGGCAAAAGACACTGTCAATAGGACAAAACGGCAACCAACAGATTGGGAAAAGATCTTTTACCAATCCCACATCTGATAGAGGGCTAATATCCAATATATACAAAGAACTCAAGAAATTAGGCTCTAGACAACCAAATAACCCTATTAAAAAATGGGGTATGGAGCTAAACAAAGAATTCTCAACTGAGGAAATACGAATGGCCGAGAAGCACCTAAAGAAATGTTCACCATCCCTAGTCATCAGGGAAATGCAAATCAAAACAACCCTGAGATTCCACCTCACACCAGTCAGAATGGCTAACATTAAAAACTCAGGTGATAGTAGATGCTGGCGAGGATGCGGAGAAAGAGGAGCACTCCTCCATTGTTGGTGGGATTGCAAGATGGTGCAACCACTATGGAAAACAGTCTGGCAGTTCCTCAGAAAATTGGACATATCACTACCTGAGGACCCAGTATGCCACTCCTGGGCATATACCCAGAAGATGCTCTAACACATAACATGGAGTAATGAGGTAGAGGTCGCCCATCACCTGAATATCACGTCACTCTGAGTTCGGACTTGATGCTAACACCTAGTCCTTGATTTTCCTGGATCCAGAGTAAAAACTCTGCTTTATTTCATTTTAGATGAAAGCTGTATTATCTTGTGTTTCAACAGTGTACCAGTGTCAACTGGTGCTCAAAGTGTTACCAAACTTTGAGATAACAGTATGTCCCCTAACAAGCCAAATTCAGTCAATCATCCTCAAACAATACAATTAAAGCTTCCAAATTAATAGTGAAAAGCAGAAAAAAAGAATTGTTCAGTGTGGCCACATAGACAGGGGGATAAAGTATTCCAGATCCACACACTCTAGATCCATCTTGGAATCCTGAAATGGGGTTGGATTTAAAAAGATGTCAAGAGAACCAAGAAATTTTCTTCTAGGGTGGTCCTGCACAACACTGACTCCTCATTGTTTAGACTCAGTCTTACCTTGTAATGGGGCCTGAACATTTGTAAATTACTGTCAAGAAATGAACATTCCCCTGACAGATACTTTTCTTTCTCCTTATATGACATTACTGGGGCATTTCCCATTGCTTTGTTATTAGTTGCTTCACTAGTTAGATAGCAAGACT